>WHYT01014711.1:195402-222552 GCA_009806455.1 Tetrax tetrax
TTTTTTTTTTTTTTTAAGACTTTAAAACCATTTTGATTGCAAATATATGAGTGAATTCAGAGCAAATGAAAGTAAAGAGACTGTTAACACTGGCCTCAGTACAGCCAGGCTTTGGGCAAACTTCTCTGTGCCAACACATCTCAAGTCCAGCTTGCAGTAACCCTTGTTATTCTAGTCCCGGATTTACCTAGCAAAGGGCTGCCAACGGTACCAAATCATGTGGTCAGTTTTTGTAATGAGGACTAATGAGACCACCATACTCATTTTCCCTCCTACCCAGAGCCCAAACTGGAACCAGCAACCGCAGAGGTGCTAACCTGGTGTACTAATCCCTTCTGAAACTCCTCCTACCTCCCCGCAACGCCATCTGAAGTCGTACCCATGAATCCAGGCTGGTTTTGTTGTGCTAGACAGCAGTGTGTTTACATGACTATCCATCTTTTACAGGATATTGTTTTTCCAGTGGAGAATATTTCAAATATTTCCAATGAAGATCTTTTTTTCCTGCTTTTTTATTTGTATTATTAAAAATAAAAAAGGAAAGAAAGAAAATGATACCACAAAAATCTATGGTAAGGTAAGAAAAGCAGGGAAAATTTAGAATTTAAAGATGAAGCTGATGCTGATACTTGCTCCACTACATGGTGGCCCCAGTTGATGCAGAGAACCTGGTCAGAAATCTTTAATTACATGTAACATTTTCTAAAATTTCTTGCATGTGCCTTAATTTCACACTCTTTTGCATGTGTATGTCATATGAAGACAAAGCAAGACAATCCTATAAATAAATAAATAAATAAAATTATTCAGAGTAACACTGGTGTACAGTTTGCTTTCTGAAAGTATTTTTGTAAACATTAAGGGCTGGATTCATTAGTGTAACAGCAAAAAAAATCAATGGCATAAAGGACAAATTCAATTGTAGAAATATTCCAGAATCACTGCCTTCTTGTACCTGGTTTGTAGGTATCCTTTAATGACAATTCAAGATCTGCCACTAGTTCTGATTTAAGTTTTTAAAATCCTTCAAAAAAAGGAAGAAGTAAAATCACAATTATCTAAATTATAGTCCTTGCTGTTCTTGGGCTACCAAAGCCCTTGTGAAAGAAAAGCGATGGCTACTGAAAGGTCATTACCAGGAAGCGCACAAATGCCATCCATCCTCCTCTATCAGTCCTTCCCGGGGGATAAGACTCTCCTTAGACCCTTCAGTCAAGTTCTTTTTACCCTGACATCCTCAAGTGGTCACTGACATGCTTCTGTTTATCATGCTGTCTGTAGGGTTGTGTTTCAGTCCTGTTTTTTCTTTCACTTTAGTAGCTCTGGAGAGAGGAGAGCGTGGCCTCATTGGCTGTGCTTGTCTCCATTAAGACTGAATCTTCTACTAACAAAGAACAAAGCCAACTTTTTAATATGAGTATGAGACACCCATATTTGTATTTAAATGTTCATTCTACATTTGTTAATGATATATCAAGCGTCTGAACTTGGCACATATAGAGAATATGAAATTGTCTCCGACCACCTTTCTCCATGAATGGCACCATTAACTGTGTTTTAACTCTATTCACACCCAAAAACTCATAGATACAAATGTGTGTTTGGGGACTAGGGCAAAAGGTACCCAAGACTGCAACACTTAATTTGACATTTTTCTTCTTTCTTACCTATTTCTCCAGCTACTTCTGGGATCAAGCAACCCGGGATAAAAAAATTAATAATATGGGTACTGCTGTAGTTCATTCCACCTACTCTTTTTCATTCTACTGAGCTAAATGAATTATTATACTAATAAATAAATGTATTTGAATTCTTTCTACCTCTCCATTACAACGATATCTGAAGGCACAGAAATGTGTTAATTGTCACCTGTCTTTAAAATCAATTTTGGTCTTCCGTTTTCATTTTTTCTTTATGTTTAAAAATATCATTGAAAGGATAAAGCAAATTTTTGAGCACTCCCATGTAATAAAGGAACAATATATATTTGACTTATAGAGAGAAAAGTTATGTTTCATGCAGTGAAATATTCATCAGAGACTTTGCATTTCTCAGAGCTGCTTAAATACCTCAGAAAACCCATCTGATCAGGTACTTTGCAAATTAAAAAAAAAATTGTTTGTTAAAATAGGTTTAAAATTTCAAATTAAAGATTTATGACTCAGAACTGAATATAAATAAATAGCTGGCTGCATACTTGGAACAATTTTTTTTTATTCTGCAATTAATATTGCTGAGATTGCTATTTAAAATATGAACTAATTTGTCTTTCTGGTTTGCACATTATTGGTCACAAAGGTGAGGGCAGCACTGAAAACATTTACTGGGATTTAATTTTGGCAAAAGGCAAAACCTGGGACGTGAGAGGCTGGTTGAATACCCTGCATCGTTGGAACTAGTCTTACGGCACTGAAAGCGCTCAGTTCTGCCAGCAGACATGACCCTCGGTCCAATTTCATCCTGTTTATTCAGCTAGCAAGTATGTAGTTAAGGTGGGACTGACTGTGATCTAATTCTTCTGAGAGACTTGCAAAATTTTTTTGCCAAAAGAAGCAACGGGAGGCATTGTTATCATTAAGAGCTGGTAAGTCTTTTGTTGGTCATGCAAAGACCATCTTCTTGAGTGAACATATAAGCCTGGTGGATGCTTCCCCCAAAGTCCCATTTTAACAACATTTGGGCACACATCTGAAGTTCGAAGACGTGTGCAGCCATTTTCTTGCAGTTAAACATGCGCTTAAATATTTTTCTGCATGAAGACAGCTTGTTGAATTAGAGGTCAAAAAAAAAGTCAGGCTGCACTTCCAGTGTGTTTCTGGAGAAATTATGCAGGAAATTAATTGATAACTATTCTGTAAACCGCAGTCAAGGGTTGCAGCTGATGTAAATCAGTTTTGCTCCATTGGTTTTGAGGATGGAGAAGCTGGCTCAGTCTTTCAACTAGTTCATCCACCAGGGATAATTAAGAACAAAATGGCGAAACTGTTGCATCTCTCATGTGTGAACATGCAGTTGCTTTAGATTATGCCACATTACCATAGGAACTTTTATATGTCACAACGCAACTTTATAATAAGGTTTAAAACAACTGTAGTCTTTCACATTTTCATTGTATTACCCATATAGAAATTCATCTCAACCAGATGTAATTGAGAAAGTGGAGGAGTGTTTCATGGTTATTGGTTACATCATCCAAATCCACTTGAAAAACAGTTCGTGAACGTCAGAGTTTGGCACAGATTTGGAAAATTTCATATCCTTTTGGCAGAGGAAGCTGACTAGAAGTATTCAGTGATCAGATTTTCAAAGATGTTGAACCTCTGCAGCTCTTCATATTTCCATAGCAGTGTTCCAGAGTTTGACATGGCTGCGAATCTGTTCGTTATCATCTATATGTTTCTTTTATGACTCCCTTAGAAAAAAATGAATCTCTGCAAAATGTATTTTCCAGAGAAGAAAATATGGCCAGCTTTGCCTGTGCCCTTCAAGAGTACAAGCAACTTAAATCCATGCTCATGCCAGCCTATACGTGCTGCCATCCCCAAACCACTGCCTACCTTCACAGTCTATACCAGTTTGAAACTTCCAGGTCTTTCTATTCTCTTTTTATATAGCTAATTTTTAAGCATGTCATTTTATGAAAAAAAAAAAAAAAGGAATTCTGCTGTGAGCTTAATTTCTTGCCCTGTGTATTTGCGTATGATTTCTACAGCATGGGCCTTCACTCCAGCTTTCCCTTCAAGAAGGACATTAAACCAAATTTCTGCCTCTAACTATTTTTATGAAACATGTAGGAAGTTAATATTTTGGGAGACTTTGGCTCATTGATCAAATTTGACAGATGGATACACAGATACAACACAGACCCAATGATTGCATAAGCCTTAAATCCCTAAGGAGGCCAGCTAAAAAACACTTTGCGAGGAGCAGACTCACTTATTTTCAAGCAGTTGCAGAATTGCAGGTGGGATTTCAGATGGACTGTGTAGCTTTGGCTTCAGCCAGGAGTGGTAATTCTGTACAAATGAAAAACAACATAGAAATTAAAAATATATGAAATGGGAAAATCAGAGCTTTCAGTAACTTATAATTAGGCCAGAAGAGATGATTGCACACAGCTAATCTGCCTGCTCAGTGTGCTGCGTGCTCCTATTTGTCTGGGACATAAGTTTTGAAAGAAACACCCAATCGTATTTACACATGTCCACTTATAACTTTTCCTTTTTCTATTTTTTTTTTCTTTTTCATCATAATCAATTCTTTCTTTTCTATTATGACTTGATTATGAATATGGCATTTTGGCCATAGGAGACAGAACCACTCTGGGCCAGATGTGCTGGCTGCCTACGAAGGGCTTGGCCATAGGATGTTAGTGGTTTAAAGTAACAGGAAACCTGAGGAATATCATAAATCAGGCTTTTCTGACTAGGTTTTTTGTACAGAGTATAACAAAATGTATTGAATAACTTAAGTATGTGTGAGCCTCCTGCCTACCAAATTACTGGGGTCTGCCAGTGGAAAGCACACTAATTTAATGTTGGCCTCAAACAGAAAATTGTTAAGCAAAAATTAGGTTTCAGCATTTTAAAAAAAAATCAACTTGGAGTTCAGTGTTAACAGGAGCCTAAGGATTTAACTAACTGTAATGAAACCAAAGAGAGACAAAATTCCTTACTTTCTAAGTCCCAGTCCTAAGAAAATGTTTCTACTTCTGGATCCCAACACAGCATGTACCAAAGGGTGGGTTTTCTTTCTTTTCTCTCTACTGCCATGGATTCCAAAAGGTCATAGGTTGACATTTTGTACTTTTCCACACTTCTATTGAATTTTATTAACAATAAACAGAAGGTACCGGGCCAAAGTCATCGAATTTATGACAGAGTGTTTTAAAACATTAAGCCTCCTGCACGCGAGGACATTAGAAGGGGCTGAGCTCAGAGGTCCTCTCACCTGCTGTCCTGGCTTTGCCCCGTCCAGCACACGGCACTTAAGGAGAGGTATGAGAACCACATCTGAGCTGTTCCCGACTGGGGAGGTGTTTCCAACCCTGACTGATGTGAGCAATCACATTTCAGTGATACCCTGGAGATAAATCTGCCTATGGCAGTGCAGCTCCTGGTGTAGCCAGCTAGAATTAGTTATTGCAAATTGATTCATCCAAGGCCTTAATTAAAAGATTATCTAATCTTATTGTTCAATTAAACGTCTTAAAAGGTTGCCCGTTTCTCTACCAGCTCTTCTCTCCTGTAGTTAAAAAAAAAAAAGGAAGTACAAGAAGCTGAATGTCTTTTTTTCCATCTCATAGTCATTCTTTTTTTGGGGAAGAAGTAATTCTAAACTTCCTTAAGTCTCCTCCTTTTGACCATTTTGTGGAGACAGTAATGATACGCTGATGTATTCTTGTTCCCTGAGGTATGGGTCCCACATCAATGCCTTCGCATCTACACCTTCTCAGATGCGCATGTTTTCCCTTTCAGAAACCACTGCAAAGTC
This sequence comes from Tetrax tetrax, assembly GCA_009806455.1. NCBI lineage: Eukaryota > Metazoa > Chordata > Aves > Otidiformes > Otididae > Tetrax > Tetrax tetrax. The sequence goes on from WHYT01014711.1 coordinate 200,896, forward strand.
ATTTTTAAACTTATTAAGTTAATAGACTTACAGTGGATTGGCCCAAGTTTTACCATTTCCTCCATACTGTGGATGCTTTTTGGTCAATCTGAGGTGCTCTTTTTCCTGCCTTTCGTCTCCCTTTCTCCACGGTGTCGCTACACAATACACATGTACATGGACTTCCTCCTATACCAACTTCTTACGACTGTGAGAGCAGTTAATACATTAAATGTTAGAGAGAACTCCTACTTGAAATGTGTCCACAAACCTTAGTCCCGGGCTATATTTCTTATACTTTTTTTTTTAATATATATTTTGGTTTTTGGCAGAGATACAGGGAGCGAGTGTGGTGTGCAGCGTGCAGCGTTTCCCAGACTGTGTAGCTTGGCACCAGAAAATAATTTCTTCAGAGTTCAAAACCTGTCAAGATGCTCTCTCAAAACCGCTCCACATTTAAGATGTGAAACACTGAAATGTCACTTTTGGAGCCCAAACCGGAGTGCCTTCAGCTTTCTGATTGGCAGAAAACTGACGGTTAAGCTCAAGGGAATTTCTACGACAGCTGTAAACTTTCAAAAATACTTTACTGCTGCAAAAACTATGGAGTGTGGTTTAAATGAACAATATGCCCTCTTCATACCTCATCACCACAAAGAACACGCTTTCGACTTCAGCATGAACAACCCACGCTTTGATTTTTTTATTTTTTTTCACCTGCACAAAACAGGTTAAGCAGTTTTCAGCTCAGTTTCTACCTGCCACACAAAAAAAAGGACTATATTCCAGACATCTCCGGGAAGAGGAAGAGATGATACAGATGCTTGTGCAGATGTTTGGATCCTGTTCTCTTAATGCTCTATGCAGGACAACTTTAACCTCCTTATATGCCTCGCAGAAGACTAGATCATGGCCCTCTTCTATCCCTGGGATCCTGGAGAAAGCCAAGTCTCTAGCTAATATGTTTATGTGACATTCTGAGCTTGGCTCTCCTCTGCTCTTGTGGGCCAAATCCTAATATGACCCAATGCTCTCTCACATCAACTGGAGTTTTGCCTGAATAAAGTATAAGTTAAAACTGAGCAATGCCTCCAGGTTTCAGGCCAGCAATTCCGTTTCACAAAAACTCATTGTATTATAAAAAGATACATCAGCTTCAGTCCACTGTGGGACTGTGGGGTTGTTGGTTTTAGGGGATTTGGGGGTTTTCTTTTTTTTTTTTTTTTTTTTTTTTTTTGGTGATGATTTTTTAAAATCTGAAATAAGAGAAGGCAGGTCTTCTCCTCCCACTCCTGGAGCTACACCCTTCCCTGAACAAACCTACTCTCAGTGGGACCTGGATCCTTCCCAAACCAGTTATGTCTCCAGGGACCAGAGCTGATTGGCATCCTGCCCTGTTGCTGTTGATAGAAAGAGATCTCCTGAGGTTGTCAGGGAGTGGGTCAGGTCCTCTTTACTTATAAACAAACCCCAGCTTTTATTCCAGTCTTATTTTAACGTTTACTCCTTTACTCTCTCCCTGCACCTCATTCAAACCCAAGAAATGACTAATGGTGTTATAAGAACAATCCTGACAAGCAATGTGGAAGAGCTAAACGTCTTGGAGAAGGATGTGACAGCTCTCCAGCTGAAGAAAAGCTACTGGAAAATATGCAGGCTTGAGGAAAAGCCTCGAGCACTGATTCCTGGTGAGGGTTGCATCCCTTGGGCTTACCTGTTGCCTCCACAGTGTCCACACTTGTACAGCCAGTTCTGGCCATATATATATCCCATGGTTCCCAAAGTCGAGGCTCTCTGGACAGCTGGGGCTGCTGCAGGATGCCTGGGCTGTCCTTAGCAGAGAACTGTGAGGAAACTTGCTGGAGGACTCCTTGCCCCTTGCACAATACATGAATCCCAGTCCAAGTTAGCAGAGGCTCCAAGCTTGAGCCCACTGTCTGAATGAACTTCTGGTTGTAAGGGGTAAAAACTGGAGAGGGTGTCACCTCTTTGGATGGACCACGGGTCTGTACACAACCAAATGTTGTGTGCATAGAGATACCCCTGAAATGTTGGGTGTAGTCCAGCTATATGACCTCTGCGTAGGAAGATGTGCCTCCTTGCTTGGGGTTCAGCTTCCCCTGAGTCTGGATGGGGCACAGCTTTGCTGCTCTCTGAGCTCTCTTGCCAGCAATACTTGAAATAATTATCAGCCCAACAAAGTCAAGAAACCAGCCAAATTAATCTTTGATGTCAATCTCTCACACATATATTTTGGAGGTGCCGCAGAGTCTCTAATCACAGAGCTTCAGCGCTTTAATTGTGCCTTCTGCTTTTGAAACACATTACAGCCAAATGACTGAGTAATCATCGCAATCCCATGAATGAGCCGGATAAGTAAGATTGCGCATGGAGAAACCAAGAGAGAAAGAGAGACCACACAGCAAGTAGTGTGAGCCATGGGATTAGAAATTGGGATTTCTTTTTCTCTATGCACAATCCACGAGGCCATGCTACCCTGTATGATCTCATGAAAGAAGTATATTTTCCATCTGCAAGAAACTCCTAACAGTATCAGCTAAGAGCAAATTAGCACGATCATTAGCCACTCTTTGAATTAGATGGCTGCCAGGAAGCCTGTGTGTATGTTTGAGGAAGAATTCCTGAAGTCTGTGTGTCTGGAGGAGTATAAATTCTTCTATTTCCCTCCAGTAGCCTAATTAGATTTTACTTTGTTTATTAGAAGAGTTCAGTTGCTAGCTTAACGTGAAATAATATCCGCATGATTAAGAAATCACAAGCAGTAAAGCTTACAGTATGCTGTTAGAAATTTTCCTTTCATATCAGCAACAACGAAATCCTCCAGTGTTAAATAAAGTGAAAGCAGGAGTGTGTTTAGATCCAGCAGCCAGGATCAGAACAGTGTTAGAGATGGAGGGAGGGTGGGAAGAGGGTATCATGCCATTCAGATAGTACCTGAAATGAGAGAATTACTGGAAAAGTTGTGCTTTTAACCACAAAGCAGACTGGAAGAAGCATCCTTCTTTATGGTTTTTCACTGTAAAACAAGGGTAGGAAAGACATTCTTCCATTCAAAAATATATTCTTCAACTCTCCTCACCTCCTTCTGTAGACACAGCAGTATGAGAAGACCCAAGGTTCACAAGAAGATGGAGTAGCATCTAGGTCTACATCTATTTGAACATCTTCAATAGATGTCCGGAGCTAAGCCCTGCGGGGTTTAATGACTTTAGTGATGTAAAATAGCCTCCAGGAGTATCTGTATCCATTAGACATTATTTTTTCTAAAGTGATGCCTGGTCTTCACCTTGGAATAAAAATCCATTGAAGGCAATAAGATATTTGGGGTAGGATCTGATTCTTGCATGAAAAACACAGAGGTCTATGATGAGCAGCTAGTAACCACCAAGATTTCTGAAGTTCAGAGTTTGCCTCCCAGTTTCCAGATCTGTGGCAGCACCGAAATCCAGGCATGCATCCCTCAAAACCTCCATGTTACCTTTTAGGTACTGAAGGCTGGAGAACCAGAGAAGATGACAGATATTCTGTTTCCACTGACTTTGTTGGGAACAGCTGGCAGCATGTCACACACAAAGTCATTAGCAACCTGCAATAAGGAATTTTCCAAATGGTCTTTGAGTTGATGATCCAAAAATCCTGGTCAAAATATGCCTCCGTAATCACTTATCTGTGGAAAGAAAAATACAGGGTGATTTTTCCTTCCCCTAATAATCTGAGAAAGCAGCCTTTCATTGCAAGGCAGGTTATTCTTCTAGAGGACCTCCATTACAAGAAGCAGCTGTGTCTGGTGTAGGTTTGCACCAATGCTGGGCTGCACCCACAACCTCTGAGTCCAGGCTGTCCCTCTGGTAGTGATAACCTGATCTATAGCCACAGGCATGATGAACTCCTGCTTCTCATGAATCATTTTAGAAGGCATTACGGTTTAGAGTCAAGGTGCAAATCTGAGGACAGGGTAGGAAGCCTGGTGTAAAATGTAAGTTCTGGAGCCTGAAAAAAAAAACAGCAAGCTCAGAGGAGAACATTAGGAGTCAAGGGAAGGAGAGTCAAAACCTAAAGTCTTCCCAAAAAAGCAAAAGGGCTTTGTGTAACCCAAGGGACTAAAAGTACATTTTGGCCCATGGTCTGGTTTTCCTCAGCACGTGCCCAGCCACAAGAGTCCGTGTGGTTCTTCTGTTTTCCCAAGTCTTTTGAAATATATATGCAAGAGTCTCGAATCCCTACACTTCCCCGCATTCCTCAAGAAATTGGCCCACCAAGTAGTTGTAATTCAGGATACCACCATACACCCATGTGTAAGATTCCTTAACAACTATGCACATTTTTAGGCTCAAATATTTTAGAATTGTTTTTACTGTGCCTGAGATGTAATTGGCTCAGCTTCCCAAGTGTTGGATCATCTAACTAGAGTGATTTTTGACTCAGCGCCCAGGCACCATATCAAAACATTTATCAATTAATCATAAAAAGTAACTAACATTGTTGTCCACCCAAGAAAAACTGTCACTTACAGACTCATGTATGTTATTCCTTATGAAAGAGCTGCTATATAGAAGTTGATTTCCTGCACAGACCAGGTGGAAAATCTGCTAAAGGCAGAGGTCAAATCTAGTTTAATTTTATACCCTTTGTTAAGAATGTTCTCTCTCTCTCTCTCTCCAAAGAAAAAAAAAAAGAAAAGAAAAAAAAAATCACCCTTGTGTTCCTTTCCAAGTTTTCTAAAGTTAATTCATGTGGAAGAAAAAAAAAAGATTAGGATAAAATTTCAAATATTAAATTCAAATGCAGGATTAATGAGTTTTATTTCAAAGCCCCAGAGGTTGTCTGGAATTTAGGACATTTTTTTAGTAGCAGACACGAGACATAGCCAGATGCAGTCGTGTTTTGGACCAGCTCAGCACAAATTTAGCACCTTGAACGAGAAATTTTATGTCTGTTTTGTAAAGCAAACATTTAAACTTTTCCAAAATCCATTGTCCAGAAGATATTACTGTTGCATTGGATGGAAGAATGGATTTAGAATAATGCTGACTTTTTACTGTAGCACATAGTAATTGCCACTCCCATCACCATCACTGTAGGTGATGTAGGTCCTCTGCCCCATGCAATACATGCATGTAATTTTTTTTTTTTAATAGTGTTAAGCAACCCAGATTTAAAAAAAAAAAAAATTAAACCCTTTTCTGAAGCCAAATTCAAGACAGTCCTTGCAACACTCAGCAGGAAAGAGCTTTTTGCAGCTTGGTTTCTTGAAGACCAGCAGGGAACAACTTGGCAGAAGTGCAAACACAATTCTTCTCACGCCCTTACAGATAGCATGGCAAACCCATGGAAGATGAGCTCCTTCACTTCACACCCCATCCCTGAGGCAAAGGAGTTGTAGGCCAAACCCGTCCCTTCGTTAAAAGATTTTTTTACCATCACAAAAATTAACAGCATGCAACTTTCTTCCCAAACAGGGTTGCTCCCAAGAAGCATCAAACAATGGTAGTGTTTCACGTCACTGTTGCTAGTTTGCTCAATCCAGAGAGAAATTATTATTTTCAGTCAAGAATGCACTTTACTGTTGACTCAAGAAAGGCCAGTAATACCTGCAAAGCACAGCCTGCAGATCCAGAGCAGGTTATCTGGACCACTGTGTCTTTTGGACAGCCAAAAGTGTTTAGTGTTGGCTTGGTTGTGCTCTGCCTGAAATCAAAGAATAAAATCCCTGTTGAGTTCAATGGAAAAGAAGGCGGCCAACATCGAGTTTAATGCATTATACATCAGCACTGAGAACTTGATGGGAAAGGACCAAAATCTTGCAGTGAACACCTTCAACCATCGGAATCTTCTCTTGAAAGATTCCAATTATAGCAAGAAGAAAACACTGGTGTTTCAGTTTCAGTTTCTGGCTTTTCTTCAAATTGACATACCACAGTCTGTAAATAGAACCAGAACTGAAAAATCATTCTGTTTAAATTCCTTCGTTGCTTTAGAAGTCCACCTCACCTATGGAGAATCAATGTAATTAGCTGTAACACGAACAAGTAATTAGGACCTGGTGACAGGCAAGCTTCAGATGAATTATTCCATTTAGAAAAGCACTCACAAATGTTTTTTTTTTTCTGATTTCTTTTTGAGCTGGAACAGCTACAAGAACAGCTTTTCTTTTCTTCCCTCCTCACTTCCCTGGTATAGAACAAAAACAGTCCATGGAAATAGCCTTGTCTCACAGTATTTCTATTTATGTTCCCCATCAAAATCAGTAAATGTGATGGCACACAAAAATATTACGCAAAGTAACAAAGGTACGTTAAAAAATCTTTAAAAGTCTTGTTCAAGATGCAACTAAATTTTCTGGACAACCACGATTTTATCCCATCCATTTGCTCAGAATCACATCCCATCTCTAACCCTTTTTAACAGTGATGGAAGTTTGGATTGGAGACTTCATTTTCAAATGGAGTTCTTTCATCCATTTGATTTTGGACAGGATGGGAGAAGATAGGCACAATTGTCAGGAATTTTAGCTTATAACTGCCTTGAGCTATTCTGAATGCAATGCTGAACCATCACCAAAGGAAGTGAAAAGATGTGCAACGCAATGGCAGCTGCACTCACTGCAACCAGGTTTCATTTACATGAGGCTAGTGCCTCTTTTTGGTCTTTCTCATCTCTGAACTCAACACCTGACATTTTCTCAGCATTTTAAGCTGAAAAAAATATCTTAAAAGTTCAAAATTTCCCCAAAATCTCATGAAGACTTGGTGTCGTGCATAGTTTAACAGGCATACCACGTCCATGTGACGTAGGTGTCACAAGTCTATGTTTCTCTTTTATTAAGAAACATTTTATTCCTAGACACTGCTTTGCACATATACAATCAGTATCAACATTGTACAGTTTGACCCAAAGCACTCATGTTCAGAAGTCATCCCTAAATCAGTAGCATCGCTATGACTTATTACCCAAGGACAGCTAAACTGGGGACTCAGCCAAGGGAAACGTTATCCAAAGGAAAACAGCAATAGCTGAAAGGTATCCGATGCACCAAAAGGATGTGAACACTACACAACATCTTCCTTTTTTTGAGAACGTACACTCTTAACACAATAAAACTGTTGGGCTCTGCTCCCACCTGGACTGTGTGAGTACCTCACCAGGCTGCTTTTATGGTTTTCCATTCTTGGCCTGAACTTCAGTGTGAAATACTCCCACAGTCAGATGTTCATTTACACAGTGAACAAACAGTGAAGCATCTTGTTGACCAGAAAATAGACACACAGGAGACAAACCTAGAACTGGGTGGAAGCCTGCTGGGTGACCAATTGCTCCATGCCTGGCTCGGGGGCTTGGGGATTTTGTACATGGTGCCGTGAGCTTTTATGGGCACTCCATCTATCATTGCACTGGAAAAAAAAACCAAACCCCCAAAACCTGCAAAAAGAATAAAATTAAGATTTTTATGGGCCTGGGAGGAGCTAACCTGGAAATATCATTGGCACAAATAGAGCTGTTGAGCAGACAATAGCACTCTGATATTGCCACAAGTTTGTTTACCCAAATGCGGCCATCCTTGTTGTGACCTCCCCACCCTTCTGGTCCCCAGCCTGGTGAACATCCCCACCGCCCTCTGGCTGGTGGAACACAAGCACCGCTGTGATTGCTGTGCTGACAGCTTTATTGCCTCCCTGACCTTGCTATTTTTAAAGAAACAGGTTATCTCGGTGGTGTAAACAGGTCTTCCTCATGCAGTTATGTTATCCCATTGCTGGAGCTTTTGGTCCTCACTCATTTCTACTGTCAAGTCAGCTGTCTCAGGTGCCTAGCAGCTTACGGCACTGGTCTTATAGAAAGCTGCCTAGATTGACAAAGTGATTTTGTTTTCCCAGATCACTCAGAAAACACAGCTTTAGATTCACTTCTTCAAACCCAGTTTACCCAAATTGCTAGAAAGAGATAAACTACCCAGATTCTGACAGCCAAAGCTTAAAAGAACATCGAGGCATCCTGGCTGGAGGATGAGGGGAGATGCTTATGTGAGATGCTGGATTAAGTAGGGACCATTTAAATGTGTACTTTTGTTGTAAGTGAGAAAGTGCAAGTACAAGTTTAAGTGCATGAATTATTCTCCGGATTAAGTGCAATAAGTAGGCAAATGACAAAAATGGCATTGTGAAAAATGGCATTGCCCTCCTGCCTTGAAGGTGCTCTTTGCAAAACAAGAGTAGACAGAATGGCTAGACACTTAGCTAGGGAAAATAAAATATTTCAACTAGCTGAATGATACAGATTAATTGAAGACTTGATGTCTAGATTATCTTCTCTGGGGCAGAAATGGACATGGTTTCAGAACATGTTACAAGTTTGGATTAAATTAGAAAAGTACTTAATGATTTAGTAAGTATTTATCCAAGATTCTCCGTATGTAAACTATTTACTTAGAAGGATACAAATAAAGTGGAAAATGTCACAGTCTCTCTCAAATTCTAAAATTCCTGCCTCCACTTCTAATTCCATAGCAAAGAAGCACCCACAGCAAAGGGCAGGCCAGCTCCATCAGGAGGTCTTTCTTCAGCTCCCATGAAAACAGAACATCTTTTTCAGTCTAAGCTGGAATAAGGAAATTAAAGGGAAAAAAATTATTCTTGAACTAATGCAGTTTGAACATGCCCAAATGTATCTAAGCTGCTCCAAATCATGTTACCAATCTCTATTCTTCTTGATCCTAACATCAAGAAGGTTGTGAGACCCTATCACAAAACTGCCTGGAAGATTTCCTTGCTGCCTCTAAGCCTGCAGGGAAACCTTGAGAGACGAGCATTAAAGGAAGTGGTGTCCTCTCCTACTCCACTACTACGGCTTAGCCCTTGGAAGTGGGAAGAGGGACTTAGGGGTCAATAAGCACCTAAGTTCCCTTTGGAGGGGATGGAGATACGTACATCTGAGGCCTCTAGGGAGCAGTTGGTGGGTGTAAGCTGCACAGTGACACCTTTCCCATAACGTCAGAGCAAGAAGAGGTGGGTTGGAGTGAAAATGCAATTCAGTTGCTCACCACTCACCCTTCTATTTTAGGGGAGTTGAGATAAGCAAATTGGAAATGATGTCATGGCTCCCACAGGACGCTGCAGTACACTGCCATTTGTCCAGACAGAGTACAACTCTTATTAGTATGATATAACACAGTAGTTGGGAATTCAATAGAAAAAACAAGGTTGGAATTTAATAAAAAAGCCTATAGCTTTTAACTCGTTGCCCTTAATACGCAGAGCTACTGTGAGTTCCTTAACATGAAAACTCTGAAGACCAAAGAATTAAAGTAAATGCAATCAGCAGATTACTAAATACCAATGGGAAATTTAGAGCTATAGAGCAAAATCCCGGAGCATTAAAGGATTTACCGCTTGGCATTGATGAGAAGCAAATCTTTGGATTTCCATTTCTATCCTTAATTAGTAACTGAGGTTTATTTTAGTCTAAACTAACTCACAAAAGATAACACACCCTAAAAGAAAATAGAAAGCGGTGCAATAAACTTCATAAAATGTCTTATTAAAAAAATAAGAAGAAAAAAGAATAGATTCAAATGGAAAATCAATTTCCAGCACTTCCATTTCCTTTTGTTTTCTTGTCTTCCCACCCATACTCAGCTCTTTTCTAATAACATTCACCTCTCTGCTAGCGAGGTTACCAAGGGTGGTAGTAACAAAGATAGCATTTTAAACCCAAAAGGGAGGCTCCCTTTTAGAAGGGACATTTTAGGAGTGTTCTTACTCCTTCACAGCTTGGTTTTTGAAAGTTTGCTGTCTCCTTGCCCAGTTCCCAGGGCCCCTCACTGGAAGTCGGACCTAAAATGGATGATCCGTGGTTCCAGCTCGGAAAAAAACAGCTGTGTCAAATGGAGCCTTTTTTTTTTTTTTTTTTTTTTTTTTTTTTTTTTTTTTTTTTTTTTTTTTTTTTTTGTACAGATGCTTTGTGACAGGGGAAAGATAAGGCTCTTCTAGTTAATCAGGAAATCGCTGGCTCAGTTATCTGATGTGCCCGTCTGTCGGGTGCCCCACCAGTGATGCGCTCCCGGGAGCTGGCTCAGCGAGGACATGCCGGTTTACGGGCTGGAGCGTGCCCAGCTACTGGGACGCACCAGGGAGCTGGTGTCTGAATTCCTGACCAGTGATAGCATCCCACCACAGCCTTTCGAGCACAGCTTTTGCTGTGGCTTCAAGCAAAGCTGTGAAACATAAGCAGCTTGCTTCAGAACAGGAAAAGAAAAAGATCTTGTGAGTAAAATCTGAAGAAATACATAATAAAGAGCCCAGTCCCAAACAAATTACGTGCATCTGCAAGAAAGAAGCTGAAGTACCATCTCCCTGATGCTACCCACTCCCTGCTTTTCTCCTTTCCCCAGTGAACCCAAGAATATATTTCATCCCCACAAAAATTTACTATGGAGTGGGCTGTGTGAGATTACTGGGCTGAGACTGAAAACTGATGCCTAGGCACGATGGGCTAATGAAAGAGTGGTGTGCTGGTGAGGCTAAGGCAGGGGAAAGAGATGCATTTAAGGAGAAAGATTTTTAGGAAGATGCCTTGACTGTGTAGGTAAGGGCTCAGTGCATCCCTAGGGTACCAAGAAGTATCTGAGCTGCTTGTTTCTTTGTCTTCCATGGTCAGAGGACAAGACTGGAAAGGACATGTTGGCCTGAGATATATCAGAATTCATCTGATATATCTCCTTCTACAGCAGGTACTAAGTCAAATAATGTCCATTGTAAATTCACTAAACTGTCTTTAAAAAAAAAAATAATTCAACTATTTACCCCATCTTTGCCTACTGCAGCTGCACCAGAGCCTCATTTCAACATCTTCTACCACTTTCTACTCACCTATGGAGACTGTGAAGATAGAGACGTGAAGGAATCTTAGATAAAAGGATTGGATACTCGCAGCACAAAAGCCAAGGTCAGCAAGCTTTGTCCAAGAGTTAACATATTCATAACAGGCTCATATGTGCAACAACATAACCTCTTGATTTATCTGTTTAGCTTGGGCTGTATCATGCCAAATGCCAGTGGGGTCACTTCTGCACTAAGCCCAGTAGAGCAAAGATTATCTTTTGCATGAACCCAGCCTATTTAGCTCTGTTGCATTGCATTTCCTGACTTCTTACCTTGGTCCTAAGTTGTCTGGAACACAGAATGGATCACAGCACAACTGCAGTCATGGTTCTGAGCTCCTTTGTCTGCATTTGGAAGTTGAGGTGGGACTACATGCTCTGTCCTGCCCACGTCCTGCTTTCTGTCTCCTGTCCTTCTCCTCCGCAGTCGCTGTGATGTGAAAGAAAGAGCAATGCTGGCTCCACCTAAGAAGTCATCTCTTTGGCCCAGGGTAAAGCCATAGTTCAAATATTATTTCTAGAGGTCTTGCCTGGAATCCAACATCACCTTGCCAAACATGGCCAGAAATTTCCCTCTGCTCCCCTTCTCCAAAGTTACAGTGTGACTGGACTGAGCTTGCCCAAAGCAAAAGTGTTGAGGCCAGAGGCAGGGATGAGGCTCTGCTAATCCCCAGTGCAAACTGGCTGGTGAGGAGAGCAAAATCGGGCTCACCTCAGTTAGCAAGGAGCCAGCAGACATGTGCGGTGCCCCATATGGTCCACGGGCTCTTGTGGCCTGGGGACTCGAGGGCCGAATCTACAGCCCTGTCCCTCCAGCAGCGCAGTTACACGGTGCGTCACAGTCAGGGCTTTGAGTCAAATCCAGCCCCAGCATCAAACAGGTCCTCTAAGCTCATGAACCATCTAATGAGCAAAACTACTTTAAGTACAGCCAGCCCCAGAAGTTTCAAAGGTGGTGTGTAGGCCTCAAAAATTTTTGTATGGTTTAAAAATGATGAGTTTAAAAAATCTACTTTGAATTAATTTTATTTGTCTTGTTTGCAGTCCTTTAGGTTGAAAATGGGACACTCCATGCAAATTGTCAAAGTTTTCATGATGAAATAAAAGAATTAGAGATATGCATCTGCAAAGGAACGCTGAGTACAGTCATGTGATTGCAGGAGCCGAGCCCTTATGATAAATCATCAAATACCATGCAAAGTAAAATCACAAGTAAGCTCCCTTTCAACTAGCTCATTCATGAAAAAGAAAGGAAAACAAAACCAAAACAAAACCCCACAATCCGGTTAATGAATTACTTAACAAGTGGTGATATTTCAATTATGGTCATTTATTGGATCCTTATTCTCAAGGCGAGTGGTAGTGTGCTCATTTCAAGGCACTGATGGATATCTGCCCATGTGAGTTAGCAGTTCTCTTTATCTTGGTGCTTCAGCAGCTCGCAGCCTTTAATGTATTTTGGTTTTGTGACACCTCTGGTATCACCAGGAGGAAGACTGCCACAGGGGAATGTGATGGATGAGCGCCGCAGAGCCCTGAACTGGGACTACATCTCCTGTCTTATGGGGTGCCCTGTGCTAGCTCAGAGAGAAGAGAGAGAGAGCAACTCCCTCACTTGTTTTTTTAATTTGTTAAAATAACAGCTCCATATTCCCAGGGGCAAATGTCAGGAATAATTGCATGCAAATTGTGCTGGAGTCATGCTAACGCACCCACTGCCACCCAAGGGCTCCTGAAGGGTTAATATCCAGGGCTCGGTGGAGTTCAGTTAATTTACAACTGGAGACCTTTATCATCTCACACTGACATTGAGGGCTCACATTTCGCACTTAATTACTTGTTCAGCAATCACGCCTGGAAGAGATAGATGTGTTTCTGTGTTTAGCCCATGCAGCTGTGAATTGTTTATTTACTTATCGTCAGGCCGGGAATGGCTGTAATTTAAAGGTTCAGATCTCTGCTACCCTGAGCAGTGCAGGTCTTCCTTTAAACATTTCCATATTGCCGCGCTGGAATTTCGCTGGAGATGCCAGTCTTCTTCTCCTGTTCCGGGTAATGGGCCAGCAGGTGTTACTGGTTATCGGTGACTGTGATTATTTACGCTAAACAGCTGCTGCCAAGTTCACAATCATAACGAGGGATCTGCAGAGATAAATTTTGGAAGGTAAAAAGCGGGCCAAGGAGATGAAGAGAGATGAATTCCAGTAACTCGGCTTCTGGGGAATGACTTGATCTCTATCTCAGCACTGGAAGAGCTGAATCACGGCAGCTTCAAACAGTGGCTCACAGCAATTCATAGGCCAAATGGTGTAATTACAATTTAAGCTGTCAAATGGTGACCAGATGGCTTTATCTTTCACACCAGAGGCCTAAGAAGTTGGTAGGTGTGACCTTTCCACATACCAATCCACCTGCGCAATGCATGAGGTCTGTGAAAGCCCGCGTTCCCGGCGTGCCCAGCCGCACGCACTGACGCCCATCATTGGCTTTGATAATTTTTGAGCATAGCTGTGTAAAACCAAGAGCATCGGTGTTCACAGGGCTCCCAGGTTGCATGACCCTTAAATGCCAAGACAGTAGCCACCAGCATTGCCATCGGACTCCTTCACTGTCCATGGATGCAGAGGGTTACTGGAGTACGAAGAAGGGGGGATGCCCCCTGTTATTCCCTGGGGGCACATACAGATCTCCCTTCTACCTAGGAGAGAAAGAGTTGTGCAGGGCAAGAGAATCTCAGTTCAGTAGCTGGTAGACAACATATCTTGGAAGGAAAATTGGTGAAACTCCCTTCCAAGTGGGAGTAGCCAAAATGGTTTGCCCAGGCACCACCAGCCCATGTTTACAGAGCTCCAACGCAAGAATGCCGTATGGCAGCTGTCCATGTGATGTGCAGGATGGAGGAGAGTTTGTTGGCGAAAGCAGATTGGACATATTACCTAAAAAAGCCTAAGGTACATCCTGGAGAGACTCCCTAGGCAAACCCCAGTCCAGTTACCCAGCAGAGACCAGCTCCCAAGGTCAGGCGCTTGCTGGGGATGATGCCAGTCTCATCTCTGGAGGCAGCTCTCTCCAGCCTCCAGGAAAACCCAGCCTGGTCCCGCACGGGCCAGACCTTGCAGGAGAGCACACAGCTTTGCCGCAGGTCTCAGATTAGAGCAGTATTAAAAATAAGGGTTTGGGTTTGAAGTTAACCCCAGTGAGTTGTGCCTGCGGGCAGGTGGAGGGGCTGACAGACCATCAGCGGCAGAGCTTCTGCCTCAAGGCTCTTGCAGGAGCCAACTGCTTTCGATTTAAAGAAAAGCCTTTCCTCCCCAGCGTTCTTATGAGAAACACACGCGTCTCCCGGTCCCAAGGTTATTTCTAACTCACAGATGAGGAGAAGAGGATGGAAGCTGACAGGGAGCATGGCAAGGAAGGTTAATGCAGAGAGGGGGTGCTGCCTAATATTTTTTTCTGTCACCACTGCTGCTGTAGCAAATCACCAATCTCTGAAGATGCAACATCATTAATATTGTTTTTATAATAATATGTAACAAACAACAGATCAGAACTTTTTGGTTTTGAAGAAGTGTAATAGTTATTGGGCATACACAAACAAACAAAAATGCAAATAATGCCAGGGCAATTTTAATTCTCTCAGAAACAATCTTATGTGTCACTTCAGCAAAGCCGAAGAAAGAAGAAAAGAACTTAGATAGGTATAATTGAATTACACCAAATCCAGGAATTTGATGAGAGATAAAGTTACCACTAATTCTCTTAAAAAAAAAAAAAAAAAGGAGATGAAATTAAAATGTCAAAAGAGCAGTGAGCTGCTTAATTGAACGTTCAGGTTTTGGGTGCGTTCACGGTTGCGTTGGCAGTGCATCTGTGTATGCACTGAAGTAAAAATACTGCAAAAACGGAAAACCCCCAAAACACAACTTTTACAAAGGACTGAAATGAATAGCTCAGAAACACTGCGGGATTCACAAAAGAGCATTGCAAGACAGAAACCATGACAAGCAAAAGCTGAGCCGGTAACAATCCTGAACGTTGAAGCATGCCGAGGCTGGGAAGAGCTCTGCAGGCTGGATCCATGCGGGCGGCACGAGTGGGTCGGACCCAGTCGGCTCCCAGGGCAGCCACCTCTGCAACAACCCATGGACCCAAAGAACAGAGAGAAATATTTGTTTCTTTCAGTATTTTATTATTTTTCCTCTTTTTTAAATTTTTGCTTCTGCTGCCTCTGGCAGCACAAGTGTTCAGGGTCACAGCCTCAGCTTAGGTAAATGGGGATTTTCAGTGAACTAGGAAAATTTAACTCAGATGAGTCTTGTTCCAATTTAACAGACACAAAATGACAGAAGGTATTGACATTGGGTATAAATAAGCTTCCCAGGCCATCAGAGGAATTATTGTCGAGCTGCAAATAACCTGCTAGCACTGAGATTGAAGGCAATAGGTGCAAAGGGTTTTTTCAAAGGCAGGAGTGGAGGGAAAGGGGAGAACGTCCCCAGCATCGCTGCTTCAGTCGGGCTTTTCCCACACTTCACAGGAAGCAAAAAAGTTTGCCGAGAACCTAAGGGGATCCGAGGAGGCAAGGTGGGCTGGGAGGGATGTGCCAGGGTCCTGCTGGGTGCCATAGGATGCTGGCTCAGATGTAAAAAGTCCAGGGGGAGTGTGAGGACCGCACGTCGCCGTGGCACCCATATTATTTTTGCTCCGTACACACCAGCTATTGCAATCAACTGGTTCAGTAGTAACATCGCGCTCAAATGCGTTTTTCGCACGGGGCGTTTGTAGGGGAGCACTGGAAAAGATGCGCTTCTGCAGGCGATGCCTCTTCGGCCCTGGGACCTGGGGGCAGAGGGGGGACCGCGTGCTCTGACAGTTGCTCACCACTGCCCCAGGTTTCAAAGAGATTTTATCTGCCTAGCATGGAAGATTTCCCAAACTGTTCATATTAAGGGCAGCTTTTGATGCCAGCAATGAATATTGCTATATTACTGAAAGGAATCAAAAGCTAAAGTGCCTGCGTGTACGGTTAATCTATCCAAACAGAAAATGTTTCTTAAAAAATTACAGCACTATTTTTATAACAAACCTCAGCCAAACTCAAAACTGAATAAATATAATATGTTCTTTTAAAACCAATTTATTTTTTTAATCATGGGCAAAAATACTTTCCTTGCTTTCATTCATCAGCTAAGACTTCCTCCTCCCATCTTCATGCCTGCTGCACGTGGGAGCCCGAAGATTTGCCTGGGATGGGATTCCTGCTCCGGAGACATTGGGGTCGAACCACCTCCTGAGGCCGGCGGGAAGGCGGATGCGAGCCCATTAAGTTAGCATCGCGGCCAGTCTGTGGTTTGTATCTCTTTTTGACAAAACCATGAATAAGGCAAGAAAATGCCTCAAAGGGGCCAGTGGCGCTAGGAAAGGCAGCCGCCCTGAAGCCCTGATCCACCAAGAGCCTAAAAAAAGGCAGAGCCAGATGTGTTTCTGTAGGCTTGTGCAAGGGCATCCATTCCTACTCATGTGCTCTTAAGGCAGGAATACGGAGTTGTCATCTTCTTGTTAAAACCCGGCCTGCGTAGTCATTACTACAATGTAATTTTTATTTGAGTTGCTTATAGCAGGGTTTGGCCCTTCCATGTTTTTTTAAATTATTATTATTATTATTATTATTGCTATTTTATTTTAACTAGAAGGATCATGCAGAACTTTTCCCGGAGTTGTTAAGCATTTATTTAGGCTTGCGTTGCTGCCCAAGACCACAATTTGAACCTCTGAAGCCTCATCCCACGATCTTTTCCTCCCCTCAACGCTGTGCGTATTTGATTCTCTCGTCAAGAGGAGTCAAACCAAACAATTTGCAGTGTGCAAGTCCCCTAAAACGTAGTTAAAAATTACTAGAGGAGGCGGCACTGGGTGATGAATAGGCAAGCGGGATAACCTGACCCCTGAGAGCTTACACATCCCCTTTCTGTTTGTTTGTTTGTTCTGCTGAACTTTCCAGGAGTTTCGGCTGCAATCAAACCTGGGGCCTTACTGCGCTGGAAAAAAAAAAAAAGTGAAAATGCTTTAATTCTTCTCACCACATTGATCATTTGTGTATGTATTTTTTAGAGGGGATGATTCTAGTTGCAAGCTGTCACAGAAAAAAAAAAAATATATATATATATCAGTTTCTTCCATCTGATTTTCTTGCATGAAAGAGAAACTTGTGTCTGGGTGCCGTGCCGATCGCCCAGCGTTTGCATGCCGCTTGTTCTGCTGCCCTGCTAAAGGTCAAAAGCAGGTAATGTATGTTGAAATTTCCACAGACCGGGGTAAGCTCTGAGGTTGTTGACTTTGATATCAGTTTTCTTCCACCCAGGGGGGGAAAAAAAAATCATTCCAGCTCTTCAGCTCCTCATTGATTTTTCATGGAAATTCACCAATTTCTCCCAATTTAAGATCTGGTCTCTGATTTCTCCCTGATTATCATATCCCTCTGCCCCCAAAATGAAGTCCTGCTTTGTTTCAGCTCGGGATGATAATATCATTATTACTGCACTGAGCACAGGGGAAAAATTCCTGTTTGCTGGAACGCCGGTGCTGAATGACAGAGTTTACTTCGGGAAAAAAAATACAAACAAACCCTCTAGTAAACACACCTTCATAAAAAGGAAAAATGATGAAATAAAAAGTTGCACAAGGCTTGAAAAGGGAATGTACTGTGCCTGCGCCTATGCACAGAAGATGCTGTAAACTCAACGTTGTGGGATTAACCGCTGCCAGGATTTTAAACGCAGCTTTTGGAAATCCCGCTCCACTCTGGCTGTTTGCTCTGTTTTAGCTGACTGTCCCCCTCTTTCCCCAGCTCCAGCCCTTCTGCTTTCAGTCACAAACTGATATAAGGGAAAAAAAAAAACCTGGTTTGCAGCTCTGCGACTTCAAATAACACAACACGAATGGCTGGAACAAGCCATGTAACTTTATGTCCCCCCCTGACTGCAAGGGGCAAAAAAGAGCTTTAAACAAACAAGATTTTGGTCATCAACATGCTTAACTGGTGCAGAACTGGATTAGGATGGAGCCTACTGGGGTCCCAAGAATTAAAGCCACTTTTCTTCAGATATATTGGTATAGATTTGGTATTAATTCACCCTTTTGGGCTCTTGCAGCTGTTACATGGAAAGTGTTTAAAACTTACATTTTAAAATATACCCGGGACTTGAACACTCAATTTATTATTGCTGGAGTCTAGAAATCTAGAATGAAAATTTTTATATTAATTGTCATTGACTCACGTATTCAAACAGAAGTGCAGTTGTGCCCACTACATTTAAAAAAAAAAAAAAAAAAAAAAGCGCTTTTGAAATCTTCAGCTGTCAAAATAGCCAGACTATTCCCTCCCATGAGAGCACAGGAAGGCAGTGTGGGTTATTAGAAGTCCAACAAATCAGACTTATAACATTTGCTCAGATAATTAATCCAGGGAAAGAAAGGTAGAGTAAGGAAGAGAAAAGCAGAAAATAAAAAAAATTGTACTGTGGGAAAATTTCATAGCCTAAGAAATAAATATTTTTTTTCTAGATAAAACAAAACAAATGCTTTTAAATCTATTTAGCTATTAGTATGCATAGATATTTCATCAAATATAGACATAGAGAAAACTAACATTTGCAATACAGCTTACCAGCCAGAACTTTGACAAAATATTCAGCTCAGTCTTTGTGAATCAGAATGTTTTAAAGCCATTCAGGGAAACTCCTTCTTTAAACACAGAGATTGGCTTGAGATTAAAACACAGATTTAATTCTTTAGAACATTTTTCCTGAATGAGAATAAATGTGAAGTCTCCCCTTCAAATTAAATGACAGCAAGAAGCCAGGGGAAAAAACAAAACAAAACAAAACAAAACAAACAAGAGCAAACAGTTTGAGAGTGATTCTGCTCTTGCTGACCTCATTGTAAATAAGGGACTGGCTCTAATTTAGCTAATGAGATTTCACCAGTGTAAATTAAATTAGGCTAATTATTTTATGATTAAAACAATCTCTCTCTGTGTATGCAAAACAGATTTTTTTTTAACAATTGAAAGATATTTTCAAATGTTAAAAAAAAAAAAAATGCTGGCATGAAATGTAAAAGCAGAACTCCCCCAGACAGAGTGTTGCTGCGAGCAGAAAAAAAATATTTTTCTTAATTGATTTACAATTCATTATTTTTAAATTATTTTTATTGTTTTAAATTGCATCTACAGTCTCTCAGATCAAAACCAATTTGTGGCATATACATTAAAAAACCCAGATTTTTTCTTATTGTCACTGTGTCTGTGCAACATACAGCACACCCTCAATCTGTAAGGTGTAAAATTCATTTGCTGATGAGTGCAGCTACCTCGCAAGATAAAGGCTGAATTATCAGGTGTTTGAGCCTTTGGAAAACAGGAAAGGGTTGTATACAATCTGTTATATGTTATGTTTGATTGTTATGGTTTTTAAGCCTTACATAGTAACTCATTATTTTTATAATTCTTCTAACTGCATAAAAAGCAGATACGATGTGTAGCGTTTAGGGCAAGAGAAATTTTCATTCTCGATATCAAAACCCACCCGACAAATTTATGAAACGCTGTGTTGATGAAGCGATTTGTGCTAGAAGTGCAGAACAAGTGCTGAAAAGAGCAATCGGCTCCCAGGCGCTGCGAACAGCGCGCCCAGGCAGCAGAAGCCAAAGTCGCGATGCCACCTGATGGAGAGCCCGCACCTCGCACAAGCCCCACAGCGAGCTCTCCCGGCCTCCAACGGCTTCGAAGAAGAGTCACCAAGCAAGAGTTGCAGAGGAAGGATAACAAAATCCTGTCGCAAAGGCCGGGCAAATATTTGGATTGCCTTGCTAGATGTCAACACTTGGAATGAGTTACATCGGCTCAACCCATCCCTGTCTCACCGACAGACATGCGTGGCCCCTAAAATAGGAATCTTGGTTTTACATGGGGTGCACGGCCAACAAGATAGCTTAGATTTATTATCCTCATAGAGTTCCCCCATTCCCATTAGGCAGAAAACTTGGAGACGTGACCCACTTGCACAGGAATGGGAAAATACATTGGGATGCGCTAATCCCTGCTCTCTGATGCACGGCCGTGACACGCTCTCATCTTCCCCATCACTCACACCCCCGCGCTCTGGCTCACGCATCCCACTACGCACCAGCACGCACGTCCATGGCTGCTCACACATGGCCGTTTGCGGAGAGATGCACGTGGACTCATGGAGGCTGGGGTGCAGAGATGGAGAAAAAAAAATATAGCCTTGCTTTAAACGGCTCTTGGCATGTTGTATCTGCTTCCCATGGCATTACAAACATCCATGTGCCTGTGCACCTTCCCAGGAATGTTTTTACGTAGGCTTTCATAGGCAGGCGTGCATCGCTGCTGACAAACGCGTGCGTGCTTATCTACGCACACACACATAAACAGAGGGGTGAATTACGCTGCATTTTCATTTGTGCAGCAAATCAAGTTTGACCAACTTTTAGGACTGACCCTAAAACCAGGCCCTAATTTGGAGATGATTTAAGATTTCCACCCTAGTCAAGCACCCTTGGATGTAAGATTATCAGAAGATGGTTCAGATTTTGCTCTCCCCTTTCCCCGTTGCAGCTGAACAAAGCACCATTCTCTCTGCCTCGTATATATTTTCCTTCACACTATACCCAGGGTTTTCATCTGATTTATTTCTGTAGGGCCTGATCCAAAGCTCCCGCTGATTTCAGGAGGGTTGGGATAGGGCCCTGCGCTTCTTCAGCTCCTGAGCTGCTGCAGAGGGGTCTGAAGTCAGTGCTGATTTGAATGACAAACATCAGGACACACTAAATAGTTTAGAAGGGGGACTTGGGGGGGAGGGAGGGGAACAGTAATTTTCCATAAAGTGTGCTATGCTTATGCCAAGGTTTGCACCCCCCACCAACACTTTCAAGCATGTTTTAGTATGGCAAGGTTAGGGATAAAAATCAGCTATAAGACAGAAAAGCAGCAGGATTAAAGGCAACAGTAAAAGCCAGCAGAGCTGATAAAAACAAGGGCTAAGAGTATCTTTGCTGCTCTCGAGAAAAAGAGAAAAAAATCAAAATAATAGTAAAATAAACTCAGACAAGCCCAATAACAGAAAACCCGAAGCAAATAAAAGTGAGTGGAACAGATTTCCCTGTTTACTTTTCTTCCTGCAGTTGAATCCCTTGTCATACCCACAAGAACTGCAAGGACAGAACACAAAATGGGAAATAAAAGGCAGGGGAAAAAAAAATGGAAAAAAAAAAAGAAAAAGGAGGAAAGAAATATTTTAAAGCAATTTAAGGGAAAGGAAGCAAATCCAAAGCCTCCAGCCTGGGCAGCAGTGCCGCTTCCCCTCTGCCCAGGCTCTGTCCCAGGAGCCCGCCTGGTTTTTGCAAGGCAGAAGCTCGGAGCGGGGAAGGGGATGGTGCAACGCGGGGGCTCGGAGGGGAGGAAGAGGAAGAGGAGGAGGGTTTCGGGACAGGGAGAGGGAA
Organism: Tetrax tetrax; assembly: GCA_009806455.1. Classification (NCBI taxonomy): domain Eukaryota; kingdom Metazoa; phylum Chordata; class Aves; order Otidiformes; family Otididae; genus Tetrax; species Tetrax tetrax. The sequence goes on from WHYT01014711.1 coordinate 222,293, forward strand.
GAGAAAAAGTCCAGTACATACAGTTCGATGAGTCCACCAGCCCCCAGCCTCCGCTTCTCTCTCGCTCTCTCCCTCCTAAGTCAAAAAAGGAAATGCGGTTCTTTTTTTTTTTTTTTTTTTTTAAATGGGTGATGTCTTTCATTTGGCAGCCGAGAAGAGCTCGTAACAGATGACGGAGTGAGCTGCCAGCAAGGTTTTTGCGGCAGACTGTCTCAGGGGGGGAAAAAAAAAAATAAAAAAGGAAAAAAGCTCTATTTGCG
>WHYT01014712.1:0-23485 GCA_009806455.1 Tetrax tetrax
AAAAAAAAAAAAAAAAAAAAAAAAAAAAAAAAAAAGACAGAAGTCCCTGCTAGAAAAATACTGCAACCACACAGATGAAAATAAGTGCACTTGGCTATTGTTTCTCATCTAGGTTTCTGAAACCAGGCAAGATAAAAAGGCAGTCAGCGTGGACAAAGGAAGCATGTCTCTTCAATTCAATATTGCTGTAATTTCTTCTGGTTCCTTTCTGTCTCACTATGGCACACTTATTTCTATGTGCAAGCATAATTATACTTTTCCTCAAATTAGCGATTTATGAGCTAATTTTAAGCGGCATCACACATTTACAAAAAAAACCCTTAAGTTGAATGACAGATATGTGTAGATCTAATGCCATTTTTATATTGACAACATTAAGTTATGTGAGGAGATTAGTGAAGGTGGTGTACAAAAGATTCACAGAAGGGGCCTTCTAAGTTCTGCCAGTCCAACCCTTTCCCTCAAAACCAGTTACACACACTACGCAATTCCTTAATCTAGTTGTCAGGACCTCTACTGTCGGTAACTCTGCAGCTTCTCCGGGAATTTATGTCAGTACTTCACAAGCTGCCATGTGGGAAATTATTCTTATTATTTACTCTTCGTAATTGGTTACTTTATGTTGTATCCCCACATGGACATGCAGAACACTTTCCCCATTGTTATGCAGCATTATGGATTAAGACATGGATCTTCCTTGCATTTCTCTTTTAAGCTAAATAAATTTATCCCATGTGCTCTTTCCCTGCAGATTATACTTTTAGACACTTGATAATTCTTATCTTTCCTTCAGAAGCCAGCTGAGAAATGAGTATTTAAAGACCTAGTATGTCTTTAGAATTTTACTAAGATGCAGAAGGAAAGCACCAGGAGGAAAGCAAAGATTAAGCCTGCCTCTAGTTAACAAGTGAAATAAGACATGCATTCTTGTAAAAAAAATACACACTCAAGAGACAATGAACACTTATTTAAAGGTCACTGTGGTCAACACTGATATTAAAAACAGCTACAGTGTTGAAAACAGCGGGGAGAATTATTTTGAATTTTATTAAGTACACTAAAATCAAACCAAGAAAAACCCCTGTGAAACTAAACAAAACAAGTTGATTTGTTGGATAAGTTGATCCGAGTTCAGATTCTGCAACAAGAGGTTTCCACAACCCCTGCTATTTTCCATGCGGTGTGTTTTCTTTCCTAGAGTTACAATACACAGAGCATTACCATCTTATCATATATGGAGGCTCACGTTCCTCTTAAGGTCCTCTTTTGACTTGGTTATACAGTGATAACTTACCAATAACTTTAACAAAATAGGCATCTGCTTCAAAGTTATTTTTTAATGTATGGATAGCAAATTCCTTGTTGGAGTCGCCTTTGCTTAGCACAATGATATCCAAGATTCCCTGGAGGAAAAAAAAGTTTGTTACAATGCTGATTTACTCTACATAACATCGACATCTAGCAAACGAATTCTCTTAGAGATACAAAGGAAAAAAAAATAGAGCATGTGCAAAGTTTACATCTTTGCTACTAATTTCGGTATCTTTCAAATCTTACTAATCTATGGCAGTTGAGGACAGAGTGCTCCATCCACAGCTAGCCAGGACAATGCAGGTGGGCCGCGGCTCCTCTCTTGCCACTGAAGAGAGCAGCTCAACCGGAGCAGGTGAAGGGGCAGCGACGGGCCGCTGCTAGCTGCTCACCTTCCGGGGAGCATCCCGAGAGCGAGTTGCCCAGGCCGAAGGCACTGCCTGCCACGCGCTGCAAAGCCAACGTTTCTACAGAGTCACTTGCCAAGGGCACGCAGGCAGGTACAGCGACACAGAGAAAGAGATGCTGCTTGATGCAGGAAAGACGGGAACTTACGTCTTCGTATATGTCAAAGAAGGTTGCTACCACTGCATCCTTGATTTGATTTAGATCTGAGAGCTCCCAAAAAACTTTAAACATACGACGTACACTCTTGCAGCTTACGTTATTGCACGGGACATTTTCTAGTAAAAATGCTTGTTGATTGCTGTAAAACATACATATACATCTGTTTGAAAAATAACTTACTTGCTATAAACAGTCTAAATAATAGACACTAAAAATTATTGTAATTAAATAATTTAAGTCTGGTGAAGTTAAATATAATAAAAACAAAGCTAGCAGCCACTGGATACTTCAAAAATCCATAAGCATTTATGTTAATTTTACAGACAGAATTACAACAATCACATCATGCCTCACTTCAATCAATGAACAGACTAAATAAATGTGTCCAAATCAGCAGGAATCTTTTCATTAACCATCCACTCTGAAGGCTGAACATGTTTTTACTTTATTCTGAAACAAGTACAAGTGCACTTCTCCGCCATTTTCCTTAATCCCTCCAGTCCTTCAGCTTAAACACTACTTTAAAAGTCATTATTTTATGAAAATCTACTCCCACCTCAGCTCCATTAATAAATTTTCTTACACGTTGCACAATGTTTCAAACAAACCTAAGATGAAATCAAATCTCTATTGGTTCTTTTTCATTGTTTCAAAGCAGAATAGGAAACACAAACCCCAACCCACTAGCACAGTAAAAATAGGACAAGACAAACCAAACTGGACATACAGACAGAACGACAGGCTGTCATACCAAAACAAAACCCAAACAAACCAGAGGACCAGGTTTAGCCCAGCAGTCTCCCTTCTGAAGCACGTATCGAACACGCGCCCGTGGGTCAGTGGGAGACACGGGGCTCACCCGTGCTCGCAGGTGACTAACAGCGTGACACGCTGTCGGCGATACTGCCACACCGCCGCTCTCACGGGAATCGCGAAAACCTTCAGACTTTACCAGCTGGGAGCCTGGTTCTTTGGCAGGTCTGTATCCTAGGAGCCCACTACAATCCATCCCTGCCTTGGCCATGGGAAGAGATGAAGGTCCCTCCTCTCTTTCTGGGGACGGAGCCAGGAGCCAGAGCAGACAACGTTCTGTAAAGCTAGTTAAGCACGTTGGAGCCCAGGGCAACAGCCAAACCACTTCTTCATGACCTTGAACGTACTGCTGTTTCAGAGCGACAGCAAGGTGTTTTTCTGTACCTCAACAGCATCCAGTGCCTCCAGCATAGTCACACACATGCACAAAGACAAGCATTTCTCCTTAGGAAAGTTTTTCTTTTTCCTTCTTTCTATGGTATATTTCAGATAATTTGCTACTCATAAGAATTATATCCCACAACATTCATCTGTCTGCTCTGTCCACTGCAGAAAGAGTTAGAGAAGGGCAAAACATTTGCTCCAAGAACACACATTTAAAATCCTTATAATAAACCTCAAAACCTTATAATCACATTTCTTGAGCTTCTATGGGAAATGCACAAATTAGGCCTTTTTTTCTGCCACCTGGCTGCATTTGATTGAAGCTTAATATGAACAACTCACTTTTTACTATTTCACTGTTAGAAGCATGAGTATATTCAATTAGCGTCCAGCCCAAATGAAATGAGGTGATCTGCAATATTTAGTATTATCTGTATCTGAGAACTCAATCATAACTTGAAGTTGTTCAGCACTTACACTCATTGCACATATTGCATAAGTATCATACCGGATTAGCCAACGTACGGCGAGGTGACAGCCCGAGCTGAGCACGCTGTTTCAATCTCTCTTTCATCTTCTTGACATACGCCTTTTAAAAAAATCTGGAGGAAGTTTTACAGAGGTGCTTGCTTTCAAGTAATGTTTTTTAAACTGCCAGATGATAATTATTTAAAAGACAAAAATTGTCACGCTCGCATTATACCCTATATGCAGATGTTGGTCAAGTATAAAGTATAAGCCTTGTGAAAGGATAAAAGACAAGGAGTTTATTTACTATAGGAACCTTTTCTTTTCCTTTCCTTGGTAGCGTGCATTTAATGACTTTTGAAACACTACAAACTGGACAAACAGTAACATAACACCAATTGCACTGGGAGAAAAAAAGGAAGATATTCATCAAAGGGGCATTAAGCAGGGAAATGCCACTTCCCTTCGTCCTTCTCTATCAACGAGAGAAACACAAGACAAATAGGAAGAAAAAAAAATCCCAAACCCTAAACAGATGCTGAAGACTGAGAAGTGCACCATAGGAGAGCTATCTTGTAGAGGCAAAAAAATTAATAAATTCACAGCTGTAGGGTCCTTTGCGGCAGAGGTCTGGAGAATCCCTAATCCAAATATAGCTGAAAGTCTACTAAATGTTTATCGTAACAGGCAGCAGGAAATTTCATTTCATGCTGCTGCTGGTTTATACCCATACAGTTCCTTTTGAAACACGAATACAGGCTTGCCTAGGCAAATTAAAGACTCAAAGATGTTACATATTAATGTTAAGCTACAGCAAACATTAATTATGCCTACAAGTACGTACACGTAGGTTTAGATTCACTACTGCGAGTCATATGAAGCTGAAATCTGATTTAAATTTTTTTTTTAAAGAGTTATTGTTATTGCTTACCATAAAAAAGGCAAGAAATTGCAGAGTAACAGACAAAACTACTGAAATTCTAAAGCTAATAAAAACTATACTATTGGTGAGAAAGATGGGTTTATACAAGGTTTAAACGTGAATTGCAATGTTAAAATTCTTTTAAGTTTTGAGGTTTTTAAAAGTGGAATTTATAGAAATGCATCACTTCACTGGAAGCATACAGATTTTTTTCTGTTTACAGGCTAGCTATTATTAGCTTTATAATTAAAGCTGAGCCTTCTTTCCTGCCAATTTTCAAGGCAAATCCTTGGCATTTATTTTATTGATGTCTTCAAATTATTTTCACTTCCATACCAGCAGTAAATTCCTCTTATTTCCTCTAAAAGCATCTTTGACAATCACAATGAGAAGAGTTAATAACTTATTAGATACGTAGCTTCTAAACAAACGCTTTAACTTGAGAATATCACTCAGGTGTCTTCTACACCATTTTGTTTTCTCCTTTTTAAAAAATGGGCATTTATAGTAAGGAACTCAGTTACACACTCACCTCTAACTCCAAAGTGCTTCAATTTGATTCTTAACTTTCTTCACATTTCTGGCCAAAAATTTGACTTATATATCCTGCCATTAGTATTTGAACAGCATTAGCCAACTAAAATACAGTCTCAAAATATTAGTAGCTTCTGATAAAAATATTAATTTCTGATACATCCACTTATGTGTAAATATTTCCTCCTTTTTTGACTGGAAGTGAGTGAACATGATTTTCCTTTTCCTCATGTATTTTCACACCATTCTCTGTTGAAAATATACTAGATAAAGATTTTACATGTTATCTACAACACCTAGAAACATTTTCAAAATAACTACCTCTTAAAAGCAAGCTTGTTATTTAGGGCTTTAACACACAGCCATCACTAGAATCACAGTGTCTACCTCCACGTTTTATTTCTGCTACATACTACAATTACCAAGAGTTAGTGTATGCCCTTCGTATGATTTTGAAGCAAATCTTGAAGATTCACGCCATCAGAAAAAAAAGTCTCCCTGTAACAATGAAAATGATCAGCATCCTGAACATGACAAAACAACGTCCCTGAAAACCTATGGGAAAACACAACGACAGACACTGCTACAATGGTAAAACCTCACAACAAATGCTGAACTCTACACCAACGTGTAAAGTCAAAGCTAGATTTAATAAGGCTGAACTACTACAAGCAAGAGTTAACACCAAAGAAACACTGAAAACTTCTCACAGTTTTATTTTAACATCCTACTTTGCAATTAGAATTAAATATTTACTGCTTTATCTCACACACATCTCATTCAGCCAATTTTAGACTACCTCATTTACAGTTACAGAGGGGACATCTAAATGACTAATATTTTACACCAGACATGCAGAATAATTGGATTTGCCTCTATTTGTCAGATTTACTCAATTACAGGGTACTCATCAATCCTACATTTAAAAGAAGCCCTTTATCCAACCTTACTTTTGACAAGTGACAACTAACAATCATTTAGGAAGAGGTAATTTGGTCATATCAGAATCCTTCCAAGTAGACCCATATAAAAGATTAATACATATACATTAATTTTAAACTGAGCGTGAATACTTGGAAAACTTTCTGGAAGCATATTATACTCCAAGTTCTTCATTCAACTGTCCATATCCAGTTGTTTGTTATCTCCAAGTTTCAGTCTTCACTGTAATTTATCACCAACACCAGAGAGGTACTGTATTTCCAACTTTAGCATTACTTTACCAATTAAAAACATTCTCTTTAAATAAAAGCATTATTGATTAAAAAAAGAAATTGCAATGCAAGATGCCAATTATTAGCATCTAACTTGGAAACAAGTGGTTAAGCAAAATTTGTTTACTCTAACTAGGTGGGAGAAAGATGGGTGTTTATAGAAAGGCTTACATTACTTATGCTTTCCATGTTACCAGAGTCAATTTAAAACTGGCATGTGAAAAAATAAATGTATTTAGGTAAGATAGGATGCAGAGATGGACGAATGAGTAACTACCGATAAAATCTCTTTACTTATTATTATTCTATATGCATACACAATTTCTAACAGAGTCATAACTAGAGGGAAGAAAAATTCATGTCTATATCTAGCCTGAAGAAAAATCTGTGGACTGAAACTCTAACGTGCAGGTTGTTACTCAAGCCAGAAGTTTAAAGGATTCTTACAGGACAGATAAATAGGTCAGAATCTACTGTGAAATTAGCATCTTCACCTGCTGGAATTTATCGAGTCTCTGGGTTCAAACCTCCGTCGCGCTTGCAGCCACAAGTCAGCTTCCTTGTTCTTGTTGCTGTCAATAAGGAACGCCTCCGTGCTGTCACGGTATTACACGCTTTTATTTAAAATCAAAAGGATACGGCAGGAGATGAAAGAGTGGGTCTTACAGCAGTTCTGAGAATACTTGCAGCTATTAATCATTTTTCCTGACTTAATCACCTGGAAGGACAGCAAACTGAAGTTTTTCCTACCTAACATGTTTTTATTTCACTGTTGTGTAGGGATTTTCGAGGACTTGATCTGAAAGTGCTTTCCAGAATCATGATGAAAGCACGTACATTGATTTGAATCACAATTTTCCACTACCACGTATCAGTACATTTTCAGATGAATAAAGTGTTTTCTGCCTCCTTTAATTTCTTTAAGTTACAGACAACATCTAGAAGCTAGGCTTCCTAGACTATAGCACAGATTGCGGTCAAGAGTTTACAAAAATGCTTTTATCATTTAATCACAGTAATCTATCACTGAAGCATCTGTAGATGTAGCATGAAATGCTTCAGAGAAAGAAATAAAACAGCTTGATCCAGAAGTGTTTAAAATCAATTAAATAAGGTTTTCATTTTAATTTGCTCTGATTTAAGAAGAGCTTTTAATTTAATTCCCACACTGTTTTAATTCTCTCCACTCTGTGACCCAGTTACATATTTTAAAAGGAAGTATTTGTTTAAGGCTCTCAGAAACAATGAATTAATGTTACTCTGAAAATGACATTTCATAGTGGATGCAAAAAATGTGACTTTCATTCCCATCTCAAAGTACAAAGAGTCTGTTTCCATTACTTTTCTACAAATGCTGTAAATACACAGTGTTAACATGCAATACATTTCTTAACGCTTAGTTTACTTACTCTTTTTTTTTTTTTGCCAGACTTCCTCAGCACTCTGAACTTCCCTTTTCATAACCTGCCAAATCATCTGCCGGTACCTTCAGTCCCTATGCCTTACTGTGCAACTCAACTTCGAAATCAAGTTTCAAAATAACTTTAAGACACGCTCAATTGAATAAAGAAACAATTTCAGAAGGAAGGAGAATAAAGATAAAAGTGTGTCACAGTAACTTACTGCAACAAAACATGGGTAACTTCCTGGGCTTTTATAGGAGTAACTATTTATAAGCTATTTACATTTTTTATATAATATTACATTGCCATAACTATATGCTAGCCAGAGGAGAGAGGCTCCTAAGTATCTCAAAATAACTTCAAATAAACTTCTGAACTTCATAAATCTTCACAAAGACCTTCTGAGATGTACTAGCCATGAGGATACACACTAGCAGATAGCCTGTAGTACAGCTCAAAACACAAGATTTGTGGGGCTTAAGTAAAAACAAAGACAAGAACAACTTTACAGTTTAGATGTCATGGTATTTCTATGGAAAAGGCTCTGGTCTGCTCTCTAGACTGCTTACACTCTTTATTCAAGGACTGCTGAACAGAAGCTGCACAATCCCAACTCAGCAAGGCTGTGGAGTAAAAAACCGGATGTTCAGGGCCCGAGTGCTGTGGCTTCGCCTGTGTGAGTTCTGGGCAGCGACAGCATCACCTCCTGCTCTGCCGTATCTCAGTACAAGCAGCTGCTGTGCTAGTTATTTTAAGGCTCAGAGGCAGAGGCAGAGCTCAGCTGCTCACTGCCTTTTCTCTGAATCACACCACGTAGGCTGAATACAAGCACGTAACTCTTCAAACGGGGTTGTTTTGAGGTATGTGTCTGAAGAACCCTAACACAAGAGCGTCAGCGGGTGACTCATGTTTAGGCAACCACTAGGCAGCTCAGGATCTGAATTGACTTCTTGGACTTCAGCATGTAAATTCTGTCTGTGTACCGCTTTAAGCACCGAAGTGAGCTCCTCGGTTCTTTTCCTTAAAGCCTATTAATTCAAACTGTGAACCTGCACCCAAGCTCAACCAAAACACAATACAGAGGAAGATAATAAATACAACTGCAAGAGAGACTTCTTTTGCCTTGTAATGCACCAGTGCAAGTTTTTGTCATCACTCCCAGTAAGGAAGATGCTGACACGCCACAGGGTGTTGATTACAATACCTTTTACAAGTGATGACATGAAGAAGAAAAAGGGGATTGTATAAAATGATAATCTTGCATCTCTTCAGATGCTGGAAAACTGAAGTTGTGCAGCATCAGACAGACCTCTAGGCAGGGCATGGCATGCTGCGCATATCCTGTCCTCAGTGAGCTTCACTGGCATTGTGTCCTCCAGAGCTCTTTTAGGTTTTTCTTAGAAGTAAACCATTCATTTTTTCTACTGTCAAGCAAAAAGATGTTCACATGAAAACATGCTGCTTCACTTCAAGGTAAAGACAAGGACATCCCCATGGTATCATCACCAGGTGCCAAGTGAGAGCTGCCTACAGGCTTCTCCGTTACGATTAGCTGGCGAAGATTATCCTGCAGCAAGTGATCTGTGCAGAACAGCACAGGTGTGCACCCGCTAAGGTCAACTGTTACGTGGATCACTAACTCCTCAACGGACAACCGTCCTCCTGGAAGCACCACTACATACCCTCTCCCACCTAACACCAGATGGTAGCAATAGAGTACTGGGAAAGCAGTAGTGGGAAAAAAAAAAAAAAAAGGGAGAAAGAACACACTGCAAATTGAACAGGAAAGGTTATTTGTTTCACTAAAATTTGGACAATACAAAATCACTAGTAAGTTATTAGGTGTATCTAAAAATCTTGGTTCTCAAAAGGGACAAAACACACTAGTGCACTTTTCATCAGAGTCACCAATCTGCGTTCACTCCACGTGACAGCACAAAACAGGTTCCTCTCCTCTCAGCAGCCTGGTGTTACTAGTCAACGCTAAAAGCTGAAGTCTGGATTTTAAAGAAGATGATTTGGGAAAGGAAAGGGAGAGAGAATCTGTGATCCAGGAAGAGTGCCTAAAATGGTACTCCACACTCCACTCCCCTGTGCAATTCCCCACCAGGAGTCCCTGAGCTGATACAGTTACGCACTCCAAATGTACAACGTGAACACATACCTTTTTAACAGGGAAACGTTTAGCAGAGATCAAAAGTTTTGTTCACTTGATAATATGAATGAGATGCACTAAAAATAGTAATTTGTATGACTGAACATGCATTTGATAGTCTTTACTTCTAGGTTTACAGATACTCCACCTTCCGGATGTGTTCCTTAGTATAGCAAGAGCATCTGGGTAGCCATCCATGTTGTAATCTCCAATATGAAGCGTAATTGGAAATGAAACTTCTGTTGAAGATTTGTCATTTTCATATGGTACAAAGCCCCAGAGTGTATCTTTATTTCTGAAGTCCTGCAAGATTGGAATCCACTGTAAAACAAAAGAAAACAAAACAGAACAGCTAGGTAAGAAAATCCTATTTATTTATGAAAACAACCTAATTCTTTTTATAACAGCTGACATTTCTTTACTGCATCAGGATTCTTAACCACTTCCAGATTTCCAAAGAGGGAATAAGGATCATCTCCCAAGCCAGTCACCAACTGAAAAAATTAATTTGAAGTCTTTTCTATGCCTCAAATTATTCCAGAACAGAAAAAAAAAAGATAAGGTTTTAAGAATAAAGGACCTGTGTTTTGGAATGTGTCCAGTGTAAGGAGATACTCAGGAACAGCTTCACTGAAATTCAGGCTTGCCTTGAATCTGTACTAATCCTTAAGTGTAGGTAAGCCCAAACCATCAGGGTCTTGAGATCCTGAGTCCCTTCGTTTTTCTTGGAATTGTGAGCATAAGGCAGCATTAAAGCCGGAGAAGGGATGCACCCTCATTAAATCTGTGAACAATCTCAAATTGGGGGATACAATCAGTGTGCTTCAGGACAAGATGGCCATTCAGACCATCTGAACCTCAACCTGGAAAAGCAAAAGTGGGCAAACAGGGACCTCGCAACAATCAGCAAAGCAAGTGCTGCCCAGAGGAGTAAACCCCTCCAACGGTACAGGCTGGAGACTGACCAGCTCTACTAAAAAAGATGCTAAAGCCATGGGGGCAGCTGAACAGCAACCAGCATACTGCCCTGCAACTGCTGCCTATGCTCCTGCTGATTCAGGCGAGGGATTATTTCTCTTTGTTCAGCACTTGTTAGTCTGCGTCTAGTTTTGTGCCCTATGGTTCAAGAAAGATTTGAGAATACTGAGTGTGTTTAGAGAAGGGTCACCAAGATGGTCAGGTGGTGAATATTTACTCCAAGGACAGGCTGAGGGCACAGGGCTTGTTCAGCCTGCAGAACGGAAGATTTAGGAGGACCTAACAGCAGCTTTCCAATAAGGAAAATAACTGAGGTAACAGAGATAACAGCAAGGAGATAACTGAGAAGACAGAGCTAGGCTCTCTACTGAGCTACATGGCAGAACAAGAGACAACGGTCACAGACTGACACAAGGGAGGTTCCAACTAGCGATAAACAAACAAAAATTCAGTAGGATGGTGATAATTAAACCAGGAAAGAGGCCCAGAGAAGTTGCAGAATCTTTGTCCTTGGGAGTTTTCAAAGTTTGACCAGGCGAAGGTCTAAACAACACCGCCTGAATTCAGCGTCAACCCTGCTTAAAGCAGGAGGCTGGCTCTCCTAAAGTTCATTTCAGCTTCAATGATTCTATGATTATTCATGGATATTCAGAAGTTCAAGAGCTCCAATTCCCCTCCTATCTCCCCAGCAGCACCAGATATAGAGCTGTTTGATAAGAAATTCAGATTACAGTATCAAATAGAAAGTACAAAAGAAACGCAAAGTATCATTTCTCCAGGACAAGAAATACTGCACTTACTTTCCAAAGTGCTGCAGAAGTGCTAAATAGGAATTTATCTTAATTAAAATCAAAGTAATTCCGCAAGTTGGCATGAAGATGAAGTACCAGGGTTAACATTTCAACCCTACAGAAAAATTCAGTGTCATTTCTGAAGCCAGAAGTATTTTCATATGTCAACTAACTGACAATGCCTTCAAAAGGACAGAAGATCTTAAATGATCTCTATCACCGACATCAAAAGCACCTAACAGCATCTTAAGTACGTCTCATCCAAGCCTTAATTTAGCTATCTGGAGAACCAAATGAGACCCCTGACAGCAACATTTCCTGCTGTGGAGACTCCCTCACTAACGCGATCCAGTAATTAACAACATTCCTGCTACATGGCAATCGCATGCAACACATGGACTGGTCCCTTGAGATTACCTACAACCACGTGCGTTTTAGAGTCTCCCAAAATTATTTTTAAAAGTACACTAAGGTCAACTTGGTTTGGATATCAGAGATGGCTTAGAAGGCTGGAACAGTTCTGCCAGACACTGCATACACTTAGTGCACATCTGCCTGCGGGAGTGACGTCTGAACTGCAACGATGGCCTACACCACTCTAGGAAAACTCAAAAGTTGAAATAAAACGTACTTTGACCCCTGCCCCCCCAAACATACACATGCCTCTTCAGTTACTGTTAGCTAATGAAGGTCTGGAAAAATCTAAGAGACAGAAAATAAGAAAAGGACTCTTAATCTGAGGACAAGTATTCAAACAGTTACATTTCTTAGCACTTATTTGTCACAAAGAAGCCAGAAGAAACAATATTATTACAAAATACTGTAATTTTGAAAACCACTGATTGAAATCAGAGCCATGAAATGTAATATAGTTTTTACTTTACATGGTATCGTTCACACAATCACTGCAGTTATATCCATCATACACTTTCCAAATGTTTCCATGTACGGTAACACTATTTTAAAGAAACAGAATTAAAAACTAATTTTTAGGCACAAATCCAAATGTGTATTCTGCTTTTACTCTTCTGAAGGAATGATTCATAGAAAGCAATTTCACAAACATAAGGTCTACAATGAAACGCAGAGATACAAAACAACAGGTGAGCAGGACAGAAACATCACCTATGCTGCCAGGCACCATCGCTGAGTAAGATTCAGCCGTCACACGGAACCGGCTGCGGACTTTCCGTAACGGCAACCGCAGAACGCTTCGAAACCAGCAGTCATGTTCCATGTGTAAGCAGAGCACCGTCCGGCACCTACGTAGCTCACTCCCACAGTTTAAAGTCAGAGTAATCCACACTTTGGGTGAAACTCATTCTCTATATTTCTGTTGTAAATGGCAGTATTGTGTCGTGTAACGCAAGAGTAATTCTGCATGGGCCTCAGGACATATATTGCAGTATAGAAGGTAAAAAAATGAAAATATAAATCTCCTACGCGCTCTGCATTTCATAAACCAGACAATTACTTTAAGCTTCATGCTTGTTGTTACTATTTTAATAGGAAAAAGACTAAAACTGATTTTTTTTTTTTTCCCTTTTACTCTAAGATAGAAACAGGTAGGAATAAAGGGGACACACAAAGCTATTTTTTGCAGTTTTCTGATCATGGGATTTCTGTCACGTAGCTCAGGTGAAAAAATGGATTGGAAAGTGGAATGAGTGTATCGAAAAAATTTAAATGAACAAATAAAATTCAGAGAAATCAAACATTTACTTCTTCCTTTGTTAAATTTCATTGCACAGCACCGCTAATATAATTACTTAGAACACTTATAGAGATATTTTTACTCCTTCAATAATTATTTTGCAGGCTAAAATAAGAAAGATATCTTTAAGTGCTTCAAAATTTTTTTTTAAATTCTTCAATTATTTGTTTTTCAGCAAGTAGAAGACAGAATGTTTTATTGCCCTGGGAAAACAGCATCTTTTTCATTTTGAAAAAGATCTCAGGTACTTGAAAAAAAAAATTTTAAAACTAGTTGCACTCAGCCCACATGACTTGAAAAGGGCTCATTTCTCCTCTGCGTTGGGAAAGGCAGTTCTCATGCTCTAAAGCCTGTTAGCAGGTCTTCAAGCCAAAGCGGTGGGATGAACACATCTGAATTTTTATACTCTGGCCAGAAACCTATGAAGCACAAAACCCCCATCCAGCCAGCTGCCCAGTGCCAGGCCACCTAACACAGGCAGGGAGCCAGCTGTGAATCAGAACGCATTTGGAAACTGGTAGCCCATTCTTGGCCAATACCTTTTCTGGAAATGCCAGAGTTTCTCCTCCTTTGTATGACAAACGCCATCCCATCCTATAGAAAGCTGATTATCAAGAGTGGCCTGGAAGACCTGGCCATAGCAACAGCAGTTGGGGATTCCCAAGTTTCCCGGTTCCTGGGAGGCTCCCCCTGTACTGTATGCGTGCGCTGCAGTTCAGCTGCACATGAAAAATAAATCCAGTGATTTCAGGGTGTGTACAAAGGTCACATGAATTCTGTATACAGTCAAACAGCCACAATGCACAAAAATAAACTAACACCTCTACACTGCACCATTAAGTTATGGTGTTCAGAGCCCAGAAGATGACAATCTCCAACATTGATTTAACGACACAGAGGAAAGTAAGTGAAGCAGAAGAAGTCATATTTTCAATGCTGGAACATGGCTCACGGCTCCATGGCTGCTTTGAGAAAGATGAGTAACCTGTGGTTTGCTGTAGGATGCACGGCTGTGTTCTACTTCAGAGCTGCTAGATTTCTGGGAGGAATAAAGCTGTAACCTTTCTATTGTACAGAGAAAGGTTAAAAGAATCATCCAGCCCACAAAGAAACTCTCAAATGAAGGGACTGAAATAATACTGTTTGTCTCAGGAAACAAGTGAAAAATCATACTGAATACTTGGCAAAATTACAAGAAAGATTAGTCATCTCTAAGACTATCATAATACCTAGAGTTTCTACAATGAACAGTACCAGGGAGTTTAAAACAAGTGTGAGGGAGAACTCAGTCTGATTTTCAGAACCTCCATGAGAGACCTAGATCAGTTAGCAGGTTAGTCTGTAACTATTGCAGGTGAATTTCAAGAAGTCGACCGTGTCCTAACACCTGCCACAAACTGAAACAGCATATGGGATTCTACCTCAGATATGACAGCAATTCTTCTGTTGCTATGGAAACATTCACATTCTTTTAAAATCTTCGTAGGTCTGTATCTACTTAAGTCACTCATACACACTTCGTTGGCCTTTACTTTTGCTCCATCATCCAAAAGAAGAAAATTTATCTGAAATACTTCTAATACTTATAAAGAATAAGTCATCAAACAAATTAAAACCTCTGGTGAAAGATCATCCTTGAAATAATTCTCCTAGATCTGCTTGGCTTTCCAGTAGCCATCCAGCTGTGCCTATAAATTCTGAAATATAGATCAGAGAGGGTACTACTTACACAAAAAAAAAAATCCTACTTTTAATTTGTCAGTAAAGGAATAATCAGTAATTCATAAGCAGGTTAGAAACATGTATGGCATACATTAGCAATTTCTGTAAGTACACTACAGTGGGTTTTGCTACCCACTTGCTATAAGCAAGCACTTATCAAGAGAGTGACTCATCAGAAACATCAATAATTTTCTTAAGTAGAACTATCCATTATCTAGAATTCTAGGTGGTCGTAGTTTAGCCCCACTCAGGACCAAGCTACGCAGTCTCTCATTCACTCCTTGCAGCCGGGCCGAGTCGGGCCCAGTCACCGCTCAGCGGGAGGCCAGAGAGTGAGGCCCACAAGGCTCGCGCCTCCCCATCTCTGTCCCCACTTCAGCTTTTTTTTTTTCTCCCCTTTATTTTTATCTCCCCTTTCTTAAATATGTTATGGCAGAGGCGTTATCAGGGAAGATTCGATCACCAATTGGCTCTGTCCTGGCCAGCGGCGGGTCTGCCCTGGGCCCGGCCCAGTCCACCGAACAAACAGGAGGGACTTCTAGCAACCTCTTGCAGAAGCTGCCACCATAGTCACCCCTGCCACACAAAACCAGCACAAGGTATACAGCTTTTTCCATCAAACTCCTATTTTTTTAGGTAGGTAATAAATAAGTAAATAAATAAAAGTCTCTTATACGCAATAACGACAGGTGAGGAAGTTTCATTTTTCTTTCTTGAGAAATAATGTTTTTATGTCATATTATTTCATAAGGCTCAGTATTTTCCTTTGTCATTGCAATTCAAAACTCTCAATACCTGATCCAATCCGAGCTTAGTTAAGTAGATGGCACTTTTTTGACATGCTCTGTCTTCACAGACTGGTAATAAGTGTTCACTTTGACCATCCCCATCTGTCAAAGGAAAAAAAAAGACTGTCAGTTTTGTATTTGCAAAATCAGAAACTCTAGTTTGCAAGAGACAACCAGCTGTAAATAATTTATTGGGTTTTTTTAAATGTGAAAAATTACATGAGATAAACTAGATCTTTTCAAAATCCTTAACCTAATAATCTGAGTCTTTTGTTTGAAGATTGTCTTTGTTGATGTATTTTCATCTTGACCCATACTATAGAAAAAGTTTTACATTTTATTTCTGATGATAATATGATGTACGTAGAAGAATAAGTACTTTACTGAATCCCTGTGTTCAGCTGGGAAGAAAGTCATCTTTAATATAAATCCACTATTACAAGTCTACTATACAAACTTATTTTATTTTCTGAACTATTTTTAAAGTCTTGTGTTGTCAGCAAGACTTTGACTCATGAGTTCACATGTAAGGTGTTAATCTATAACATAAGACAAAAAGCAACGCTGGAAAGTTGACTCACACAATGGCTAAGAAATTTCAGGCTTAGGGAATTTTCAGAAATGTTCTTCAAGTGCCTTTAATCCACATATTTCCAAAACCTCTAGTAGAATAATGACCTTTTAATGTTTAAACAAGCAATGTCTATTTGCAGCTAGAATTTTGACACACAGAATATATAGTGGAGGAAAAAAAAATAAAATCAATTTACTGCTCATTAGCTACTCCAGAAGAAATCCTTCTGTTCACATTTTGACCCAGCAGCCCTGCCTAGCATATTCAGAAGGTAGGGTTAAAAGGCAGAGGAGGAGTGATGATAAGATCAGACTTCCCCAAATATCTTCAAGTGACAGAGCCCAACGGCCACCTTTAGTGGCTTCCTACAGCCCATCTGCCTCAGAAGTTATTTCACCTTGCTGCTAAGTCCCTCCCAAATTACGGCAGCTCTGTTACCAAGGATAGACAATTCAGGATGCTGAATAGCCTAGGTGACAGAAATCCAGTAAATTCACATCCCAAAGAGATGGGAAAGGAAATTACCACCGATCAGAGAAACTAAGACAGCAACTATTGAATTTGACCAGTCTGAAATCAGCATCAACTTTTGAAGCTGTTTGTTTTATTCTTCTTCATGTAAGCAAAAATTAAAGCAAATAGCACGTTTTAATTGTTTTTCTTGAATGATGTAGAAGGAAAACATGGTTTTGACTGCAGGCTGCTTCTAAATTTAAAATGGGAGAAACTGTTTCATTTGCAAAATTATAAACTAGGGAAATATTGAATGGTTTGCTAGAACAGAATTAAGCTTCAGAGATGTGTTTTGTGAAATAAAAAAAAAAAAAAAAAAACCAAAACAAAAAACCAAAAAAAAACCCCCAGTAAATTAAGCCCTAATCTTTTAATCACATTTCTACAGAAGTTTCAGTCTGAAGTAATTTTAGAAGACTGTCAATAACAAATGAGGACAGAGAACCTTCAAATACTCTTTTCTTGCTGTTTGCTAGAAAGGGACAAGGACAAGGATGTTCTCATTTTAAATTATACTACGGAGCAGACAAGAATACAAAAATGTGTCATTCTCCTTAAATTTGCAAACATTCACCTTGTTATGCCGACAACTCCATTTGACAGACTCGATAATGATCGGTAATAGTGCAGTGCATGGAGAGGAACACCACACATCGCTTTGTAGAATACTCAAACTACGGGGCCGTAGGAAGGACGGAACTTTCACATAATCGAATGCGAAGATCTACATATGAATGCGCAAACTACATACCTTTGGGCCTGCAAAGGAAAATAACGGATACATATTCCATACTACAAGGACACGGAGTCCCCAGTTCCTTTGACCTTTGTTTTCAGGTGTAATTTCTCCTCAATTCTGTGTACCATATATTTAAGAATGAAATAGTTAAAAAACAAATTTGGAAGATAAGAGAAAAATCTGTTGGAAATTTACAGAACTATTTTAAGAAAAAAGTTTATTTTAAAAATCAGTTTTCTGAAGAAAACTCCTGAAGACAAGGAGTCTGAGAGGCCAGATCTAGCTCACCTAGATCTCGAGTTATTGCTGTATCCACCCTCCAAAAGATTTTCAGATAGGGATATCCATCTTATGAATACCTGACCAATGGTGTTTGCTTTTTTTAGTTTTGTTTGGTGGTTTTATTTCATGTTTGGGTTTTTTTTCTACAATCAGTGCTCAACTGAATTTAAAGATAAAGAAATGAGATATAAACAGTCCAATAAGTTAGTATAATGACATTTGTCTTAAGTATAGATGTCTGAAATGAAATTTTCAGCTAAGCTTATGTGGTGTTATAGATTTCCAATCCCTTAAACCCGTTAGTATTTTAAAAATAGTATTTTAATAAAATCCATTTTATATGGCTCTACAAAACCACGGCTTTACAACGTGACACTTTCATTCCGAAGCGATGTAGGCTGTGGGGCTTCAACTACAGGTGACCACATCGTGAGGTGACTGAGGATGCTGGGCTTTCTAAAAGCACTTCCATTTCCTTCCCTCCTCCTCGGAAGCGCGTGGCTCCTACCAGCTGATTTGGCTCTACAGTGGCCCACTGTGTGTGGAATCAGACCAGGATCTCCAACGCATTGGAGAAAGCAGAAATACAGGAGCAGGGAAAGGAAAGGACAAGCTTGTATTGATTTATAAGTGTTTACTATCATGTTGCAGAACTGCCTTCACAGTGGAGACACAAAAAAACAAGTAGCTTCGAAAGCAGATATTAGAAAGCAGAATCTAAATAAAAGTACTTTCTTTAAAACTTCTTCATGTGGCTCCCAAGTGTACAGTTTTCCAGGCATTTCGTATTCACTTAAAAAAAATTAAACAACACATGTTGCTTTTGACACGGTACCTGATTTACACAGAAATTACTTCCTGACATTTACCTGTCATACTGGATAATTACAGTACAGCTGAAAGTATTTTACCTATTATGCGCTTAACACCTAGAAAAAGATTATTTTTGAAAATTAGGTATTTATTTAGACAGAATTAAAAATCAATATGTTTTATATAGTGTGAATGAGAATGATGCCCTTTATTGCTGACTGATACAAAAACACAGCAAAAGAAAGCTGGAACAATTGAAACACCTAACTTCGCAACCAACTTTTGTAACATTTACAGTATACATGCTAATGGGCACTTTATAAATCTGCCCCTTCGTAACTGTGAGCATTTTTCATCCAAAAGAAAGAGTTCGGTACATATTGGTACTGTGGAGCAGGCAAAACAAATTTTAAACTGAAAGGGCATCAAGTGAAGCAGCAATAATGAGAACGCAGCTGGAAATCAATGAAATGATAATATCTTCTGAGTCGTAGCAGAACAGTTTAAGAATACTCACAATTAGTTACATACTACAGAAAAGCAGCAATCAAAAGAAGGAAAGCCCAACATTCTGAATCTCTATCATACCACTATCTCTTAATTCTTCTCTAGTTTGTTTCTAATGCACACCTTACACTGTACAGATCCATCTTTTACTGGTGAGGTTATCTGAACAAAAGCAATTTTCTGAAGAAAAATCAGAGATTGTAAAAAAATGGTAACACATATTTTACAAATCAACTGCAGCAATTATAATTTTTGACAAAAATAAAAATGAATAAGGATAAAACCCACCTAGAATATTGGCTAAAACTGTAGAATAATTTATTTAAATGCAGATCTTAAATCAACCTTTGTCCAAAAAGCCCACGAAGAAAAAAAACCTGCCCCCAAAACCCGCACGCAAAGCTAAAGCAGAATCTGGTTCACTATCCATTGCCATTTTAAACTGTCCTCACGTATAATAACTAGAAATGCAACGTCTCCTGTATTTCTGAACTTTTTCAATGGCACTATGTGAAACCAACAAATGCAGCTTTTCCAAGAAAATAATTTATTCCCAATCCTTATGTGATTCCCACCTTGGAAGCACCTGTCGAAGTACAAATTTTGGCGCAACTCTACTGATCTTGAGGACCACACAAAAAATCCCCAGCAGTTGCTCACAGAAGAGCTCAATCTTTGTAACAAACTTACCTTGGACCTACAACGCTAACTTTTCTCATCTTCATGCTTGGTTTCAACCTAAATTTGAATAAACTTCCTTCAATTTTAAACTCTAATATTGAATTCAAATTCTTCTACAACAGAGAAGGAAGACAGAAATGAAAAAGGAGTATCGTTAGCCCATCTGCTCCAGTGCAACTAGGTACTCATAGGCGACAAAACACGCATTGGTGATAACGGCTGGATGAACCCATCAGATCAGCTGAAATAAGCTGCACTAGTTTCAGATGTCAAACAAATACCTCACATAACACGTCTTTAATAATGTATTTCAGTCTAGGACTACTTAAGAAGTCTATTTCTAGAGATCTCTATAGTCTTGACTCTGCTCCTAGGGTCTACTAGTCCATCCTTCTGTTACGGTACAGAATTTAAACAATCTCAATTCAAATCGCTGGAAATCTCAAAGGTTAGCCTTACTTGTAACTGCAACATAATCTGTAGCACTAAATGTGGCTAAACATACTCTAGACTCCACCGTCCTTTGCTAGCACCACTTAACTTAAAGCATGTTTGACATACAAAGAAAAACTCAGCTGTTGGCTGGCATGTTCTCCACACACGGTTCTGGCTTAACTGCGGTAGTGAAGAACTAAGTGGTTAATAAAGATCAAGTTTTACAGGCAGTGGAGAAGGCTAGAAAAAGAACAATCCCACATACTCATCAGCTGCAAATCTGTACTTACATTAAAATCTGCAAAGACAAAATTAGCAGTCTGTGCCATCTAGGAATCATGTGAGAATCGTTACTTACAACTGCCTCTCCACTGCATTTCAAACAAAAGCCATGGACACAAAGCCTTCTTTCCAGTGTTTTGCCCACATCCGCAAAGTGCTAGTGATCCAACACAGACCAAGAGTGCCAAAAGACAGACTGTGCAGATCTCTGGAGAACACCTCACAGAGAGACTGTATGAGAAAAATTACTTGCAGCTAAGCTTCAACATTGATCTTGAATGTTCACACTTGCAAAAAACATAGCTCAAATCTTTTCAATCTATTCTAAAAGTAAAGTAGAGTGGGAGAAAGCAGAAAAAAAAACCTCCTAAATCAGATTAAGAACAACATAATGTTATTAAAAACTGTTGGATGTTCAACATGCAATGTACCATAGCATCTGCACCCGTTTTAAAACAAATGCACAAATAGCAAATGGTGTCTAGTGGTTACTCAGAGACTCACTGACCCAGCTCGTCACTGACCTGACACGCAGATGATGCTAATTTGTAATGGTGACACTGGAGTTTGGGTAGTTGTAGCTCTGACAGCTAAGAAATCACTGTAGCAGGTCTATTAGATTTTAGCCCTTTCAATATAAACCAACTGGATTATCATTATCAAGGCGTAGACCTTTCGTGATGCGGGGTGGGGCAGTGGGGAAGGAACTCGATCAGTTGTCTGATAACTTACCAGCTACATCTATCCATCATTAAAGAGAAATGCAATAAAGTAATTAGGCTGAACAGACAAATATGCAGCAGGCCCTACCCTGCACTTTCAAACTGTTTTTTGTTTGTTTTTTTTTTTTAAACAAAAACTGCTAGTTAATTTTGAAGTTCTTTCACACTTTAGGAAAAGAGTTACAGACATAGCAAACTTCTTCCCAGCATCAGAGATACGCTTTTAAAGCAAACATGCAGATATTTTATTTAGCATGAGCAAACACAAGCAAAAAATACTCAATCTAAATCTTTAAAAATATAGAAAAAGGTGACAGAAAAGTGATATTTTGCAACCCAGTTCAAGGGTTACTAGATTAATTGCACACACTTGTACAAGGTACCTTCCAACATGGGCTTTGAAAGAAAAACGGAACCTGGGGAAATGACAAGTACCATGATCACTCAATTCAAAACTGTTTTGTAATACAGCACGATAAAGTTATGAAGAGCAAAAAGGCTTTTGGTGGGTGTACGATCCAAATTTTTTTCCTTTAGACAGCTATGTAGTTCTGCTGCAGTGTCATCTTATTTTTGCTCCTTTAAAACAAAAATTGAATTGGTGCTTTTTTTTTTATTGATATAACAGACCAATTATTATAACTTACTACAGTTGTGTTAAACAAAAATAAATTGTTTTCTGGCAAATCAAAATAAGCTATGCAGGCTAAGAGAGCAAGAACAGTCTAGCTTTTGTAATTCTGAACTAGATGCTACACAAAAGCAGGACGCTTCGTACACCGCGAAGTCTGTGCACATTGGGAACTTACTGTGAGAACACACGTTCTAAACTAGCCGTGGTCCCTGTATTATTACAGACCTTCTGTTGGTGCAGTTTTCTCAGTTTCCTCAAAAAACATGAGGAAAAAATGTCCTCGGCATAGTACAATAAAAGCCAGGAGGTTTTTCTCTGCTGTTGATTTTAAGTCCAAACAAGTATAAGGCATGTCTTGTTCAATGCCATACATCCCAGTGAAGCTCTAGATGCTTTTTATTTCACCATACATATAGCCTGCTTGCATCTCTTCCTCATGGCTTTGCACGGTTCTTTTCCTTTGTCGTGAGCCTTTCATTTAAACTTCTAAAAAACAGTAAGAAAATGTGGAGGAAAGAGCCCTGTTATGGTAGTGCTCAAAAAAAATACCATTCTGGGGCAGGCAAGAAGACTAGAAGCAGTACGAGTTTGATATTCAAACTACATAAAGGTTTGTTTGAAAGCTGATTATCTTAAATTTATCTTTTGAAGTAATGAAATTATTAGAAGTCTTTTGTCATCCTCTGCCTTTAGATGTTCAACAAGATGGTCATGACAGAGACAATTATCATAAATTACTAAGATAATTATGCATTATTAAAAGAATCAGTGTCAGCTGCTTTTAGAAAATGTGAATCACAACTTCAAAAAACAAAGAGTGCATGATGATTCAAAGTTGTGCGGACATTAAAGAAGCCCTTCTAACACTCTCCTTCACACTAAATCAATTCTGACTCTAAGTCTCTCTCGATCCTTCCAGATAATCCATATTCACACCTCCACTGCAAGAAAAGCATTTAAACACAGCGTGCCTGTGAACCGCACAAAGAGACTTCCAGGCTGCATCTAATCCAACAGCGTGATCTTCTGTCTTAAATGGAAAGAGCGTGTCCTAACTGGAATTCAAGCAGGAAAAATACATTAGATTAAATACAAAATGAGACCCCTCCTGCACACTAAACAAGCAGCAGCACTGAAACTCCTGTTGTAGTTTGTGCTGAAAACCACTAGTTCCAACTATTCCGTATCGTTAAAACGGAAACTACAAAGCCTGACTGTACACCTTGAAATTATCTAACATCATATGTCATCAAACTCTCACGTGCTAACAAATGAAGGGGATAATTAAAGCAAGCCACTTGAGCGACTCAATTTTGGGTTGAGAGTTCTTGTTATACTAACCATGAACATTGTCAAAGAAAAATTCAATCCCGAGGAGATTAAGTTGTTCAACAAAGAATGAATAAGCAAGTGGCATGCACACCACTCCTCTAATATTATTGTTGGAGAGAAAGCAAAGTCATTCTTAATGTACAAGCCCCTCTGACAAAAATTAACATAAAGCAACATAGATTTTTTTTTTTTTTTTTTTTTTTTCCC
>WHYT01014712.1:25210-52356 GCA_009806455.1 Tetrax tetrax
TACTTAAAAAAAAAAAAAAAAAAAATCCCTTCACCAAAATACATTTTGCACAGTGCAGTGGCTTTTTAAACAAATCCAAAAGTTTAGTGCAACTTTACCCTGTTTAAACACAATTAACTGTCAATAATGAGCTACAATTCCCACATGAAAAATGACAGTTTCTACCATATGTCCTACAAGTACTTAACATACATGAAACAGCTGAATTACTTGGTAGGAGAAGGACAGAGAAGATAGTCTTGGGATTATTAGATGGATAACTGGATTTGAAATGTGAGAAAAATTTGAGTCCAGGGCCCTAAAAGACTTGGATAGAATTTTGCCAATCTCAATCCATGCTTTGTCAAAAAGCAAGCAAGTTTGCGTAGTAGGAGTAAACAGAGGCTTCATAAATTAGGGAATTTATTCCACACCGGGAAAGCCTCGGCAGCAGCTAAGAAAACAAATGGTGAGTAAAAGATAAGGAACTGAGGTGGAGTTGGCTAAACACTGCCATGAGAAAGTGCCACTTGTGTTGTATTTACTTACGAGGACACTATCAACAGTTTTTGGTTTTAAAAAGCTGGTTTTTATTCTCTTTACATATGGGCCGCAACAAATTTCTTGGTCTAAACTAAGGAAAATCGGTGACTGATTAATCAAACTTAGATCTGATTCTTAGATTGGATATCACAAAGGATGGCTTATCAATCTCCACTGAACCGACTGAACCATAGTTGAGTAGCACTCACAGCATTACACACTTCTATGAAAATGAATTACTGGACTGTATAAACAGCACAACATTCTATGTTAATCGCTTCTGTGTCACCACTTTAAAGACTTATTTCATTAACCTTCAATGTAGCAAGAAAATAGCAGGTTTGTGTGTCTAAAATATGGTTCCCATTCATCTCGGTACTAAAAATACTGGTCATTTTCAGTGTCCTGCTGAAATCCTTAAATTTCTTTAACAAACATAAATTTTTCCACTACTTTAAGCGACAGTTAAAACGCTCTGTAATTGCTATTATTTATCAGAATTCTAGCCAATAGCTACGATTTCCTCTAAAGACAGTACACGCAGATCTTATAAAAGGCCTCTGCTAGTATATGGATAACAACAACGCAGAATTAATCATTTTTGCTATAGCAACCACTGCACTGCAATTATCACAGTGACATGAAAAGAATAGAAGTAGTAATAACGAAGAGCTCGTACTTGTTTGGAGGAATGTGTTCGCCAAATAAGCGCAGAATTCTCTAGCGCCCAGCCCTGCTCACCTTAATCAATCGAAATGCCATTTGTTATAAACATGTCACAAAGTGTTTCTGATGTATTTTTAAGAGCGCAGTACAAATGTGTCGGTTGTTCACTGTCCTTTAGCCAGGTTAACGTACCAACCATTGCTAGCATGTAACAGACGGGAGCGCTACTTATTTTAGAGGTTCCAATTCAGACACAAAGTCTGAGGTCTGCTACATGACCAGAAATACACTGGTATAGAAACACCAGCTTTGGCGTATTTTTCCATTAGAATAGACACACATATCTATATACAGAAGTGTAGTAGACCTTACAGATACCTATAACGGAGATGTATACACATGTACATTTGCGTATGGTTTGCACGGAAAAATCGTATCTTTAGTGAGTACTTCAGGAACACTTGGTGCTAAGATTACACTGTAATCTGTGACAGTTTCTCATGAGTCACCTAATTGTTGTTTTTTTCCAGCTCCACTTAGTTAAATAATTTCTACTTAGAATCACAGAATCACAGGATGGTTTGGGTGGGAAAGGACCGTCAAAGCCCACCCAGTCCAACCCCCCTGCCAGGAGCAGGGACATCTCCAACC
The DNA here is from genome assembly GCA_009806455.1 of Tetrax tetrax. Lineage (NCBI taxonomy): Eukaryota > Metazoa > Chordata > Aves > Otidiformes > Otididae > Tetrax > Tetrax tetrax. Next base: position 27,050 of record WHYT01014712.1, read on the forward strand.
AGATCAGGTTGCTCAGAGCCCCGGCCAACCTGGCCTGGAATGTTTCCAGGGATGGGGCATCCACCACCTCTCTGGGCAACCTGGGCCAGTGCTTCATCACCCTCAGCATAAAATTTTTTTTTCCCCAATATCTAATCTAAATCTACCTCCCTCTATTTCGAAACCATTACCCCTCATCCTGTCATAACAGGCCCTGCTGAAGAGTCCCTCCCCAGACTTGATAGCTCAACCTCCTTAGTTTAAGAAAGGAAACGTTACCCAAAATTAGTTGCCTTTGGAGGTTTTCGATCAGGACCTTATTCTCAGCTCCTCCCTTTTTTCAAATGACAGGTAAATACTTATGGCTGGAAAGAGTACTTCAAATACAACTTCTGGAAGCAGGAAATAATGTTAGACAAAGTCATCTTTTGAAACAAAAGATGTTTTGCTAAGATGTAGATGTGATCAATAAGTGAAAATCTTGGACTGAGAAGTGCAACACTGCACAGATAGAAAGGTGGGTGAAAACAAGAAGGTGGCAGCACGAGTGACATCCTTCCAAGCTCATTTTTGGAGCCGACGTCGTTCTAGAGCCTAACGCACACAAGGTTAAGGAAACGAGACACGGCAGAGAGCGAAAGCACAGAGAAATACGGAATCCTTTGAGACTTTTAGCGAATGGCAAGGCTGGTGCATCAGAAAATGTGCAGAAAATGCCAAGGGGAAGGAATGGAGGCAGGCAACACAAATAAGAATGTAACAGGCTTGTGACTGTATATTGAACGTGTTTCTAGTCACAGCAGCTGCATCCCAGTGCCAACAGTGAAGATGCTTGCAGCATGCATAGAGCAGAGTGGTACGTTCCGCTTCGTGTATCACACGCAGTTTGGCAAAAGCAACCGAGGGAGAAGGCAGCACAACCTTCTAATGCATCTCATTTTACATTTTCATTGTTCTATTTTGAGTTGTTGTGCAATGAAACCTGCTTCAAGCTCCGTTACAGACACCCAAATTACAATTTCAAACTGCAAATCATCATAGCAACCTGCTCCTTGCAGGGGGGTTGGACTGGATGGGCTTTAAAGGTCCCTCCCAACCCAAACCACTCTATACCTTAACTTCCTTTGACTTATGACAATTATTATTTCAGAATTTTTGAAGTGTAAAACTGAAAAAAAGGAGATGTTCAAGTCTGACACACCGTTTCTACCCACACATTTTCTTTAGCTTCAGCTTACTACAAGCAGCATCTGTATGATAAATGCCTACCTTTGAAGTACCCAAACACATACAGACACAGCACAGTGTGAAGTGTCCTTACTCTGACACAGTGTTACTCTAGTCATGGGAGATTTTGCCTCTTTATTGTTAGACTGCTGCAGAACAAAAAATACCGGAATCAAAACAAACACGACCAGAACTCAACTAAGACCCTCCTCTGCATTAAAAGGTTTTTTTTCTCCTACTAATTACTGTACAGAGTAACACAGAACTATTTTGCTGTACGTAGGATTTTTTGATGGTGATAGAGTATTATTCAACTTCTTTCAGACTTCATTTCATAAAAATGTGGAATTTAGAATTACATCCCTTCATTACTCACACATGTTGTTTTAGTACCATATTCACTTCAGTATTCTCTAAAACTTTGTTCAATTATAAAACAACTACTTGTTGTCTTTATTGTTTTAAATTAATGCTGGGAAGATAAAAAAGAGGAATTGATGTGCTACTCTATTTCCTACCCACTGTTATAACAGAAGAAAGATTAATTAAAGTGGTAATAATACTGCAAGAGTAAATTTGAAATCATTGTTATAAGCATTTCTGTAGTTGTCAGAATCGACTCTGTTTTTCCGTTATCAAAACAGACACACCTACAGCACTCTTTTCACTCGCTTAGGAAAATTCATAGGCAGCAAGCGCATTAAGCCAGTTCCCATCCTTCACCCTGGACAACTTCAGTGATCTGGAAGGAAGACAGAGCGTGGACATAGCTGTTCAGGAAGGGGAAGCAAGAGCCCGCAAGAACTGTGCTGGGTGTTCTCTCTTCGAGATGAAATGGCTGAGATCTTTCAGAATAACCAGTTCCAAGAAGCCAGCTTCTGAAAGACCAGCATCTCCTCCCACAGAGGACACTGACAATTCCTTGCCTCTCTAGCTGCTTTGCCACGTGTGCTGTCGTCCCTCTACATTTATATTTGCGTGCATTTCTTAAGTCCCTGCATGCATTTTCTCCCATTATATTCACCCTGACTGGAAAGATTGCTCCAGTATTGCCTCACACATTCATTGCCTATGAATTTGATGATAATTAGCAGAGCAGGGCATTAAACCCTTGGTAAGAGAACTCCAAAGAGCAGCCCCCAGCAGCTAAGCTGGCTATACCGACCACTGCCTTCCATAACCTCGGCCGCACCAGAACCACTCTGTGTGCTGTGCCAGTGCCACGCCGCTGTGCGTTCAGTTTGTTCACATTTGCAAAATTTTAACTCTAACATTTGAATAGCTCCACTTCTCTTTGCAAAGATATCCCAGGGTTTATTAAAATTCCATTAATTATGATAAATTTCTAGAATTAGAATATATCATTTGGGCTCATTAGCTACCTAACATAGAGATAAAATTATCCTACATAAAATGGCTTTCCACATTGCAGTTGTTAAAAACAAAACAAAAAAAACCAAACCCCAAACAAACAATAAAATCAGATCCAGAATCCACTTAGTACCTATTAAGACACATTATTCAGAACATCAGCTTGGAAAATGGTTACAAAAAAACCCAACATATTTAACTTTTTTTAACAGCAAAACCCATAATATTCTATTCTTTCCTTCAGATATTATATACTCAAGTGTTTATATTTGTAGATAACAGTGAAAGACTTTACAAAAACTTTTACAGAAATTTTAGAAAAACGTGTTAAACATTTCGCAGAAGAACCTAGGGCACTGTTCAGCTTCTGCCTTATTTCATTTACTGTAGAGCTGCAAACCCACCGCAGCCGCTAGAGAAGGACCTGAGGAGAATTAACTAGCCAGCAGAGTTGTCTTCTAGCTACCTGCCAGCAAGCAGCTTTGCTACGGCCCTTCAGAACACTTCTCAGCGGCAGCACAGAGCAAGAGAATTGGACTCTGGGTCCAACAGAGAGTCTGACTTTTAATTTTAAAAATTGTCAGTTTCTTTAAAGCAGGTTTTAAACCAAAGGGATGCAAAAAGGCTACCATTTGACAACATCTAAAGACAGTCTCACAATTAACAAGGGTGCTGTAAAAATGTAGTACATTTGCTCTTTAAGAAGTTCTTTACATTCAGTAGTGTCAGCAGAATCAAGCCTGCAGCACTTTCCTTGGGTTGCAAAATTCTTATTTTAGTGCACAGAAAAAAAAAAAAAAGTATTTTTGGACTACAAACCCAACACTTTCTATTCTCATGTCCTGTAACATGACACACACATTGACAAGACACAATTGGCTGAAAAAGTACATTCTAATAGAAAAATATAGGCTTTCATTAACCCTTGCAAAAATAGATTTACATATAAAGTAAGGGTTTTTTCTGACCAAAAGCCTTCCAGAATTTTCAGTTACAACCACTAAGATTTTAACATGTTTCACCAATCTTTATTCAAGTCATTTTTTTTATATACATTTTGGGTTTATTAGTTTGTACAAGTGAAGAATTTATAAGCATTTACTCAAATAATACCTTCTGAACAAGATTAGAAAAAAAACCCCTAAAATAATGACAAACAAAACATATGTCTGACAAAAGTAAGTTTGGTGTTATACTTCAAAGCAACAGTGCTTAAGCGTGGCACTCAAAAGTAGCTATAGGTGACGCAGAACATACTGGGATAGCCAAAATTGAATTTTTTCCTAGATATTTCAAGATTCACAGTCAAACAGACATAATATCTTAAAGAAAAATAATAATAATAAAACTTTTAGAGCTAAACATCTTTATTGGTTCTTTGATGTAGGGTGGCTAACCAAAATATGAAAGACACACTCAAGATAGTTTAGAAGAATAAAACTCACCAAAATCCGCAAAAACGGACTGTCCGACAACTTCCACACCACTAGGCATTTTCTTACTTTTTCCAGCTTTAGAGAAGTTCCCATCCTATCGAACAGGACAAAGATGAGGGAAAAGCTGAATTGAAGACTAAGTGGTAAAATTTGACTCTTGAACCAAAGAAAATACACATCAATAAAAAGCGCTTAAGTAGATTATAACAGAGAGAGATCTCAGCCATGGAAAAAAAAATCCACTCTGAAAATTGGGACTCAGTTTTTGGAGTTCTAACACTTCATGGAATCTTACAGAAGTCCAGTAATAGTAATATTCAGATACAAATTTTGCTGTGTTATGAGAAAGAGATTGGGTTATTTCAGTAACATAATTTAAATCATAATTAAGTGATTATGAATACTAACGTGCATTTATGCATATTGACATGTGATTTTATAGATATATATAAAGCCACAACAGCACATCTGTTAAAAAATATCTTGTGATTTTCCTTCTGATTAGAAAATAACTTGATTTTACATTAGGTCTGGTTTAGGTCTTGTTTTAATTGTCTGTTATTAAAACTTAGGCATGCAGAAAACGATATTCCAGTATTTAATCACAAAGACAATCTGGAGACAGTTGCTATGTGGATGTTTGACTATATAGCTTTACCTTAACATATAATCTCTTAGATGAGAAAAAAAATCAAACACCAAAGCAAAAAAAAAAAAAAACAAACACCAAACCCAACAAAGCTGATGCAAATTATCTTCCTGCAGAAAAGACTAGGCCCTGTGCTAGGCCAGAAAAGCATATACCATACAGGAAAATATTTTAAAATGGTGTATCAGCAAATAGAATGACTGTGCCTGCATTTGTAGAGTAATTTAACAAAGTTTAATGGATCAACTAAGGTATTTTAAGATATATATGTCATACGTATAAAATACATGTACATTTTACTGGGTTGATTGATTCCAAAGAATAGAATTCCTTCCTTACAAAGATGAGCAAATCTAAGCATATAAAATATGTAATGTAGGAAAATACTTAGAATACATAAGCTTGGAAAACCCCAAATTTGTAAGAAAATCATTAAAACTGACTACAGGAGACACATCAAATGCCTTGTGTAGTCACCCAACCCCTCAAGAATTAAATTCATCAAAGTAAAAAACTGCTCATTTTAAAGTCTATATAAAAGCTAGAAATACAAAATTCATGACCAGCTGCTTTAAAAAAAAAAACAAACCAACAAACAACAAACAGAAACAAAGGGTGTCTAGTACAGCTTTCATTAATTTTGCCTAAACATTAGTATTTGGAGAATACCTAGCAGATGGTTGAAGATGGCCACGTTGTCACGGACAAGACTACATTCTCTTTCTACAGTGACTCGCTGTGATACGATGGACAAATTTTCAGGTAAATAAAGCCTGAAAAACTCATTCTGTAGCTAACAAGAAATACATTAAGCACTTACAAAAAAAAGTAAGCTTTTAACATAGACATACTAAGATTCTCACACTTTTTGGATAACAGATTTAATACAAAGGATACACTTGCAAACCAACTGATTTTATTAATTGTTATTAACAATGAGGTTCTTCACTGATCCTGGCCAGGTTAGCCAATACAAAAGCATCATCTCAATAAATACAAAAAAGAATCCATCGATCTATTTCTCCCCAACATTGAACTGTATTTTCGATATTTTGTTAACACAGGACTCAGAATTTTCTCAGCTGCAACTTGCATACATATTGTAATGGTTAGAAGTGAATTTTTGAACCTCTTTCTCACAAATCTTACCCAAGACCTGAAGTCATAGTTCCAAGAAAGCTTACTTGGAGAAATAAAATCTTTGAGGCAGCAAGAATAAAAAAGTCTGATTGGTCTTTTCTTCATAAATCACCACGCTAAGCGTTAGTAACCCCCTAGAACAGCTGATGCCACACCAGGAGTCCTGCTAAGGTGTGTGAAGGCGCTCTGACTGATGCACTTAGCAGTCATTCCAAATGTGCCAACCAACCTACGCTAAGAGATCACTCCAGGGATATTCTGCAGTCTCAATGCAACAGTGCAGTTAGTGCCTCATCGGTGCCACGCATTCCTGAAACAAGGAATATCACAGCACTGCTTTAAAATTGCCTGTGTTTTAACTGAACAGCTGTGTTCTCTCTCTTACCTTATTTACCCATGTCTCAAACTGAATGTTTTGTGAATCTGGTGATGTAGTAAGGAACAAATCTGCAAGGAAAAATGTAAGAGAAAAAATATTTAACATTAGACTACATACACAAATATTTGATCACTTGGTAAAGATACATTATATACCTTATTTTAAAATATATTGCCTATATTTTACAAATTAGATTTAGATATTAAGCAAGAAAGACTGAAACCAAAAATCTCCAAAACTATTTTCATCCCTCATACGCTTCTGTATAAAGACAGCCTCTGCACTCAACTTCTGCATTTCTACAGTTTATGCATAGATAAAGTTAGCCTCACACAAGCTAGTAAGCGTTTGATGTTATATACACACACCAAAGAACATTTCTTAATAGTAAAGACAGGGACAGACCTCAAAGCTAGAAAAAAGTATGCATAATTATATTTTTAGTAAGTCAAAATTAAAATGTTGAATTAAGCAACAGATTTACCATTGACAGGAGGAGAAAAGGAGATGGAGAACTATTTCTGGCTTCCTGTACACTAAAATTCTCTTAAACATAAAAGCGGTGCAAAAGAGTGCTTCAGAGGATTTATCTGAAAATGCCTACTTAAAGAGGAGGTTATTCACTGCCATTCAGGAAAGCACCCAAATTAGGAAAATGGGAATAAAAAGCTTTATAAAGGAGATTTTAAAAAATGGGGAAAGAGTGTTAAGGGGGAGAAAAAAAAAAAAAAAATTATTAAGTCCAGTGTTAAGAAGTCTAGACTAAGAAAACTACTCTTTTAGATTTAAGCACTTGTTTTCTTTTTCATTGATGTCCTTCCCCTCCCTGCAATTTAAAATATCATAATTTGAGTTAGAACACAGTGGTTGCTTTGTAGGCAGAAAAAAGTGATTTTAAGAAAAAGAGAATATTAATGCTTTACCCTGAGGTGTTTTACTGAATAAGCAGCTGGACTGCTGTACAGGGAATTTCAAATGGCACAATAAGGAGGAAAAAAAAAAACCCAGACCAAACATAAACCCCCAAACCAACCAACCAACAAAAAAACAAAACAAAACAAACAAAAAAAAAAAACACATACACACAAAAAACACTCACCAAAGATTTTGCCTACCGATTTCTCCCCCCTCCCCCAGCTTGAAAGCTGTACCGTTTAATTTTTTCCCCTGAATCCCTGAAATGGCAATTTCCTTTAGAGCACACCCATGAAAAGCACGATAGCGTGCTTCATTGGAACGAACTCTACTGATACAGGTTGGCTACTATCAGGTACAAACCAGACATATATTCACAAATCCAATACATCCACAGGGAAAAGGAGAAATATGGAACAACAGAAGCCTTCGCTCGCTTTCCTACAGGCCAAAATGCCACCAAAGCTTTGAAAAGAACGCACAGCAAACCACCAGCAGCTGATCAGCCCGCGGAACGGGCGGCCTGCCCTTCAGCAGACGTTTCGCTGGCCCTCTGGTTTCCCACCACGCTGCAGAGCTGCCCTCTCACCTTTCAGTGCCAGGTGTGTCCCCTCCACGCAAGGAGAGGTGTCGGGGAGCAGCCACCGCGCGCTCCCACCGGCAACGCCACGTTTACGCCCGTGTTGGGACTCTGCCCCAGAACTAGACAAAATGGCATCGCTGCCAACGCAAGATACAACTCATCCAGGGTTATTATGCTAGAAATTCAGCTCTGAGCTGTTGGTGATTGCTAGGTTAACTAAATACATCAAGGTTTTTATACAACATTGTTACGCTTCTAGAGTGGAAAAAACAAATATAAAAGGCAGTTATGCTGGGGGTATTACAAAGTCCTTAGCTCTAAGTAATTTATTTAAGATTAAAAACAAAGTTCATTAAAAATAAAACAAGCAGAAATAAAACAGTACTATCTCTTGACTAATTTAACAGCCAATGATATTTCATTTACCAATTGTTCTTAATTTCAAGGCGTATACATACCACGACAACTTAGAATCATAGAACTTCTCAATAAAAAAAAAAGGAAAGAAAATATTTTCTTCAATGGGAAAATGTAGTACCACCTATACTATCCTTACCTTAGAGCTTTTCGAAGAAAGAGAAATTAATGTCCTTAACATCTTAATGGGCAGTCATACAAGCACTCCTACGAATTGAACTACCTCTAAGTAGTCATAGATCGTATTTTCACTTGAGCCTTCCAGAGAAGTGCACCGGTGACAGCTCCTCCGAGAGCATAACGGCCACGTTAGACTCAAAGGCATTCCATATTGCTTATCCCAGACAGGTACAGCTGGCTGCGGAAAGGCAGGCGCTCAGCATGACTGAGCAATGACAGCAGAGTGAACTGCAAAGTATGCTAACCCTAATTTTGAGACACAGCCATTACGAACTCACTCAAGGATCGGTGAATTACTTGTAACAGAGTACGTACGATTACTCTATCACACATATACACCTACTTCATAAAAGTATGTAACAAAAAAAGAGAGATTTGCAATGGATTCTTCTTATGCATTAAAAAAAAAAATATCCATTTTTTCCCATTCTTAATCTGAAGCATATTATATTAGTTGTTTTTTATCCCTTCTCATTTACTCTGATTTCATAATAAGTGCATAGAAATATTCAGAAACATAACTGCACGGGGAATTGAAATAGTATGGGAAGGCAAGGAACAGCAAGCACATAAAATCCCAGTTGTTAGGGTCACAATCAAAAGGAGGTTTAATACAAACATTAAATGCTGTGAGGGGAAAAAAAAAAAAAACAACAAACACAAAACAAAAAACCCAAAAGGACAAGAAAACCACAGTGGCTGGGATGTCACACAACTTAATAAAAATCAAGCTAAAGGAAATTAGCTGTCTGCAGTGCAGGAGGAATAATTCAGAATACTAAGTGCAAGCCAACCTACAAAGACCTAACAGAAAGATGATAAAAAGAAAGATGATTTTAAAACATCTGAAATGTTTACTGTGTTAAAAATATGGAGGTGTTTACAGATTTAAAATCTTTGTTCAGTCTTTGTTCACACCAGTTATTTTACTGAAAGTCAGTAAATGACTCCTGCCCTTAGTTCCTCTCTGTGTACTCCTGTCTCTCCTTTTTCCCAACTTGAGGCATCTATAACATTCCATACGGTGAACGGAACCAACGCACCAAACCAGCTCCAAGGCTGCTGCAGAATCACGCGGCACCGACAAAATGCAAAGGCAGGCAAAGACAGCAGATAACCTTCCCGGGACAGTACAGAAGGGCTAGCGCCACACTGCTCCTCAAAGCAACACGCCGTGATTTCCCACGGGACAAGCTCACACGGGTACAGCGACACCAGCTCCGGTTCCAGAGCCAGCAGAACTGACCCAGCTGGGTCCATTTTGATCAAGAACAGAGATTTCAAAGAAAGCACAACAAAACCATTTCTTCGCAGCAAAGTGTAATAATGAAATGCAATTTAGATACTGCAAATAACTTCACAAATTTACAAAATTACAAAAGTTTTCTCCAAGTTTGTACGAAATAAACTTGTAAGAAAAACCAAGTCCTGCTTGGTACAATGTTTTAGAGCAGATGATTTCCAAAGGTTACTTCCAATCTAACTTATTTTTTGATTCTATCTGGCTTTATTATATACGTTTTTGTCCCTAAGAGCCAAAAGCATATGAGAGAGGAAACAATTAAGAATCCGTTCCATTTATAAATACATTTTTCCATACTGCCATAGCAACACCTCCTTGCAAGCACCTCCTTTCCATGTCTACTATTCATAAATTCTTAAATATATATGGGCTGCAGGAGAAGAGATGGAGCCAACACGTGCACCAAGATCTGTATGTCCAGTACTTGGATTACACAACAGCTAAGGCATACCTCGTTCATTTCTACACTTTTTATATTCTAATACACTAATCATCTTGAAAACGGCAACGTTTTCGTTTTGCTTCTAGCTATATCAAGAAAACTGAACCCCTCTTTCCTACAAGGAATGCCTATCAGATTACACACGCTCAGGAAAAGTAACTTGGCTAAAGCTAAGCTGTCACACTGCCTTTGCAAGGCGGTTCTGGTCGCAATTTCAGCTGTAGAAAACAAAATCATTTGCACGTAGATCTCAAAGTTTCAAAAGCACGAATAAAGTATTGAGGGCTGGATCATAATGCTCTTAAAATATCGATGAACCTAACAACAGCACAATGTGAGGTTATAAAATAAAATAATCTGGGGCTCAATCACCTTAATTATTTACAGAATACAAAGGCGATACTCTGGATACTTTTACTAGACAAGAAGTGCATAAAGCAATACTGAAAACAACAGGCAAAGATACGCCTGCAACAACCCTACACCAGCTCTAGATTCTGGAGATACACAATGGAAATCAGCAACGGAAGGATGAAAAAAATCAGTCTGGCCACTTTCCTACTGCCACTGCCAGAGAAAGAATATCGGATTAGCTGGATGGACCTCTAGACTAAGCCTGCGGGGCATTTCTTAGGTTTGTAATTTGTGATGGGATGTAGTGAAGATACGTAAAATCCTTGATAGCTGGGATAGGGGAAGATCTCCACGTCAGATCCAGGCAGATTTCCTGAAATGTGATAGCGCCAGTCTAAGCGAATGGCTAGAAGTAAAAAAAGAAATACTGTCTGAGAGAAAATGTTTCTCAAACAAATGCAAAGTGAAGTGTGTTCACATGTAAATATGTTTTCCTCTTTTTGATATAGCAAGCAGTGACTAACATAAAAACAACATAAGCAATGGGGAAAGTCATAAACAAAGTTCAACAGCCTGGGAATATGATAAACAATTAAGGAGGTTTCGCAGCATTTTAGATCCAGAAGGGCAAAAACCCACTTAAATCTATACCAAGCACTTAATACAGAAGATACCTGACACATGCTGTGACACAAAAGCACACTGTGTTAGCATTTTACTCACAACTGTACTTTCCCAAAAGAGCTGGTGAGCAAATTTGGCCATTCTTTGAGTTAATTGGCTGAGTAATAAAGTGCCGCTATCCTGGCTCCCCTACATCTTATTAACAGTAAATAGGTACATGGAAACGCTCCGAATTCAGCACTCATTCTTACAAAAAAAAGGAAACGGAGATTACAGAATGTATGTTTCAACTTGAGAAGGGAAGATATTCAAGCACTGTATTGCAAACTCCAGTAACCTAAAGCTCATTACAGAGGAACCACGGCAATGCCATCCGTGTTTATTTGATGGGATCAAATCCAGGGGGACCTGGACAGGCTGGAGAGGTGAGCCTGTGCAAACCTCACGAAAGTTCAACCCGGCCAAGGGCAAGGTCCTGCACGTGGGTCAGGGCAATCCCAGGCACAAATCCAGGCTGGGCAGAGAACGGACAGAGAGCAGTTTGCTCCTCATCATCTCCATCTAAATCCCCTACCTTCTGCCCACACTTCTTCCCCACCTCCAACTTCTATTCTAAAACCTGTTTCAAACTGGCTAAATTTGGATGGAACTTTTACTTAAAACAGCAAAAGCAAGCAGACCTTGCTGTCTTTCAGGAAGGATGTTTCAAAAGCAAGTGCTGGGTCACTAAGAAAAAAGTTGCCCTAAGTTATCAAATACCAAACCAGCTCCACAATGACTTCAGCTGGTGAAAGTGGCTCAGCAAGTGAAGGTTAGAAGTTGTTCAATGTGGAGGTGGGCAGAGAGCTTAGACGACTTCAGCCCGACTGGAAAAAAAAGCAGACAATCATATTAAATAAAGGAGACAGTCTTACAAACTCCACTTCCAAACACTACTTCTTATTAGGACTACCAGGAAATTGCAATGAAATCTAACTACACAGAATCTGCTCCAAGTTCACTTCTGATTATCCTTGGTTTTTTCCTTCACTTTTGAGTGTTATATAAAACAGTACTATTTATAGTTGGAGCGTTCATTTCACTAATGACTGATTTGACCTTTCTGTTTAATGTCAGAGGGCTTTACTTCAGAATTAAAACCCTCAGCATCTACGGTTGTCTTAAGAATCCAGCAGGGCACGAGCAACATTAAGTTACAGCTTGATTTCACTTTTACTTCAGAAGTTTAGGTCAATAACGGGAAAAAAAAAAAAACAAAACAAAACACTCCAAACACGTCTAAAAAAATTCTCATTTCTGTGGAAGAGCAGGTGTGTCCGTGGATATTCTTTGACTAGAAGTATATGGAAAATAAGGCACTAAACTACAAATCTCTGCTTTGCAGTGCGTTGACAGAATGAATAAGGTAACAACTGTATTAAAGTCATTTAGCACCATAAAGCCTAAGGACAAGCAAAAGATAACTTTCCTCTATTTACATTACAAATTTTCCTCTATTTAGATTACAGATTTACCCAGCAATAGGAAAAAAAGTATTGAAAAACAAAATTAAAACCATTATATATAATACTTTCAGTTGTATTTCTACTACTTTAGCTGTACAATACTTTTAATATATACAAACCTAATTTTATACAAATAAGTTAGATACAGTCAGTTTTATTTCTTTACTGCACCAAAACGGAAAACCAAACTTGAGAACCCCAAAACTTCACAGACAGACTGAGGTCCTCCAAACTCCAAAATATATTCTCGCCAGCTTTTATGATACATACTTTGCCTCCATTATTTGCTCTAAACTCTCAGGCAAGCTCTGCTATCAGAGCTTAAAACAGTTAAGAAATGAAAAAAATGTGCCTGTTCAAGGAATGAAACAGTGAAATGACGTTACTGAATATCTGGTTTGGGAAAAAATGTAAGGGATGAGGCAAAACCAGAGAGAACAATTTGACTTCAAATACATACATACAGCCCCCAGTTTTAAAATGCCACTCAAGATAAGTTTTAAAAAGCTAGGTAATTTGTTTGCAAACACAACGAGCCCGGTCATTTTACCAGAGAATAAATGGAGATCTATTGCATAAAATAAACTTTCATGATAATTTTACACACAAGAGTCTGACATCAAGCATCACAGTGTCTTCAGCATAAAGGTTTAAATAATTACAAAAGAAAAATCACCTGTGATTTGAATGACTGGTTTTCAAGAAGAAAACTATCTACATTTATGCATTTAAACTAAGAAGTAGAAATCAAAAAGAAAACACATTGTAAATGTTCTGGTACATTAAGTTTCTAGATTCCCAAAGCAAACACCATAAGAAAATTAACCATCAGAAGTTAGTTAAGAGACTAGCAATTAGCTTATAGCAAGCTGTTACTGACTAATGATTTTTCCATTTTAGTTTTCCCAAAATCAAATTTATTATTTTTCCTTCATTTTACATAAGCAGTTCAGAAATATCTGCAATTATACACACCATGTGCTACTGTTCAACACAAGACAGGCTGTAAAAGCAGTATTTCCAAACTTTGGAATCACAGAGCCAAATAAGGCGCAGAATATTTAACACTTTAGCTATTTTTCTTAGCATTCAAGGATGCATTGACAGATGTACAGTACGAAGTTACAGTATGATTCAGAGTCCAAGGCAGTTTGTCTCATAGTTGAACAGTTAAAAATATTTGCAGGGCCATGGCCTGTTTTCTTCGTAGAGGCCTGTAATTTTAAGTGCATACAAACTTATTGTTTATTAATAACCCCTTTTCCCCCAGTAATTAACTACTAAAATTTTGGCCTAGAAAGACAGCATTAGACCTAACTGAACATCTCACATTTTAACATGTTTTAATTGGAAACAATCAAATTAACTCATTGGGAAAAAACCCTACATGTAGCAAAATAATTCCTATCATAAAAATCTCCACTTTAGATAAAGCATTCTCAATACACTTGTGAGAGCTTCGTTAAGACAGTCTTACCAGTGTTTACCTAGTGACCCATGCTAACTTTAAACTTCAGCTTGCTGCAAAGTATTTATCAGAAAACGTGGACTGCGATGCACATCAACACTGGCATAAATAAAAGGTGGGTAAAGCACATGTAGGCCCTGCGGTAAAAGTTTTATAGTGCAAATTTTTTGTGTGCATTATATAAAATTCCTGGCCTAACTCGAAATTAGTTACTGAATTAAAAGTTGTAAGCAGCCGAGATTTCTACATGATGATGCTTTATTTAAAAACAGCAGCAGCATTATTATCTGAAACAGCCCAGTTTATATCTCACCAAGAGAGATTAGTATTATCTTTGTTCTGGTTAGGGGATTTTTGGATTATAAAATCCTTACATATTTAGCCTTTAATGAAGCATTGTTAGGGACTAAAAACATCTTCATGAACATGTTCTCATACAATGAAATCATAACAATTCAACTTCATTTTATGCAGAGCAGGAAAAGTGCCAATTAAAAGCTCTGTTTTGAGGATTTAATATCAGCAGATTGAAAACTGGATAGAAAATAAACCAGCAAAAAGATTCTCAGCCCAAAGAGGATTTTTTTTTTTTTAATGTCAAGCACACTTTAAATCTCCTAAGCTGTTTATAATGATAGAGCTGCCAAAAATAGCCCAGCTAAAAATCACTGAATTGGCTGCATCTGTTACAGAATACAAGGAGGCCCCAAACATTGCAGAATATTAGAAAAAGGTCTTAAAAAAAACCCCAAAACAGCAAGTAAAGATGGTCAATTCTGGAGGTTTCTTTTTATTTGTACACAAAACTCAGTGCATCCATTTTAGATACAACTATATCTTCATATTCATGAGTAGTACCATTGCCTGTGAGTAACCACTGATTTCTTTCAGGCAAAAAATACCACAGCAGCATCAAATGTCACGATTAAGTCTCTCGGACAACAGGATTTCAGCATGCAGACTATTCCCCTGCATCCTCATTAATGCCTCCCCCCACAGTTAGTAATTTTAATGTGTACCAGGACCTAATCTTAACGAGGTTTTGTCCCAATTCAGAGTGGTAGCACAGGTGAATACTGAGTCACAAGAATCCTCTTCTCTTCACCAGCTCTACCTGAGCCAACCAACAGGTAACAGACTCCACCGAGAAACCACGCAATACGAACCGCGCCAGCGCAGTGGGGCTGACACTAACACGTGACAAGCGACAGAGCTAACAAGTGACAGAGCCAAACCAACAGGAGAAGCGTT
The DNA here is from genome assembly GCA_009806455.1 of Tetrax tetrax. Lineage (NCBI taxonomy): Eukaryota > Metazoa > Chordata > Aves > Otidiformes > Otididae > Tetrax > Tetrax tetrax. Next base: position 42,273 of record WHYT01014712.1, read on the forward strand.
TCGCTGTCTCCTGCAAGGCCTAACCAGAGCAAGGCACAGCACTAGTTGTGGGCACGCTACAGCAATACCAGCCCCTTGTTTTGGCACTGCTTGGCAGAGTGCATTTAGAATCACAGTGCCATCAGTACTGTACAGACAGTTACACGCAGGCTGTGTTTTGTGTTTTTTCAGTTATATCAGCTGACTGCTTCTATGAGTCACTTGCCCAGCTGTGTACAGACTAATACAAATTAGAGGAGACATGGTGAGAACACTAAACAGGTATTTTTTGGAAGAGGCACAACGAGACTCAAGGTGCAATTTCATGCTTGGTTGAAGGCAGGCTACAACTGCAGCTACTAAAATAGGAGTCAACCTTCTCTCTGTGCTCACATCGGCTCTGGCAATCCTGAAGCTGCACAGCGACTTGGATCAGCTTAATACCTCAAGTGAAAACGAAACGTGCTCCCGCCCAGCCCCAGCTCCCGGGCAGTTGCTGTAGCCGATGTGAGGGAACTGCCATAGATGTGCAGAGAGGACGAGATGACTGGTGACTTTTCATTTTGGCAGCAGGCCGTTTTAGAATGACATGCCAGTCATGAAATAGCAGGCATCAGCGATACGGTATCATTTTTCAGTAACATATGCCTTGTTCACAGTTGGCCCAATTTTCATACGGACAGCAAAAAAACCCAATTTATCATTCCTGTCTTAGAAGAAAAAAAAAATATTTTAAAGGAAATAATTCTATGGTAATATTTTCTCCAGTTTTCTTCTCCACATTAATTATTTTCCTTGAACTCTTCCTCAGGTTGCCACAACATAACACATATTTCAGCCTGAAGTGTTATATCCTTGCTATTACAAGCGAATAAAAGTCAGGATCTTTCTACGGGGAGTGCTTCACAGAAGCTTCTATTCACATCTTGAGATATGAATATAGATGTGAAGCTATAAAAGCTCCTGGCACTCCCCACACAAAGCTCCTGACTTTCATTTCTATTTAATAGAGGAACTTCCATATATCACTAGCACTAACTGGAACTCTCTAGACATTCTTTAGGCTGTTAGCGGTCATAAAAGCCTTTCTGCACTCTTGGAAAAATTGATCAATCTACGTAAGCAACTTAGACTTCCTACCTTTAGGTACCTGTGAGTTTAGATTTCAATATATTCATCTTAAAATGCTACCTGGAATGCTCATCTACGCTGCCTATGCCACTAAAACAAAATTCCAAAGGATTTATAGAACTAAGTGTGTTAGAATTGGTTATTACATGACACTGATTATGGTCAGCAACTGTATATTTAATTTTCCAATTGGAATTTCCATTTGACAGCTTCATGCAGCAACATGCCAAAACTGAATATTAAGGTTTGATTACGTGCTAAAGCAATTAACTTAACCCTCCACATTTCTAAGTATCTTAATTAAATTTATGGACTCTTTCCTCCCTCATTCCCATGCCACTGAACAGGAAAAAAAAAATAAGCTCCCTTTCCAAAATTACCAGATATGAATTGATGTACATTGCACATCTAGCAGAAGATAAAGTATTTCAGAATTCATTTAGTGGGTGAAGAAATTACACTTACCACAATATTTAAATGTGCTTGGAGGTATGAACCAGGTATGTAAGTGATAAATAGATTCATCACAGTAATTGAAGGGTAAATTGGATTGTGTATGCCACAAAAAAAAAAAAAAAAACCCTAAACATCACCAACAATGGAAGAATACAGTTTATCTACCATAAGAAAAGTTGTCTCCGGTACTCATTTGTGAACACCAAATTCTAAATAGGTTGTTGCTGATCTAACAATAGAAGAATAAAGTCTCACATGCTCTTTTCTCAATCAGCGATAGAATTAACTACAACAAAATAGAATTAAGTGAAATTGAAATCTGCAAGAAACAAATTTTAAGTCCAGTCTTGAACACATTCTTCTAAATGAACTATAAAACTATTTTCAGACTCAAATTGAAGAAAATGCAGCCCTGCTTCTGATCCAGTTGCAAACTGAATACAGCATCGTGAAGAAAAGGAAACAATGCTTTAATGATGAACACAAGCGTTAGTTCTGATTAAATTATCATCAAGAAGTAGAAAACTTTTAGTTATTCATTCTGGCAGTCATTTTTTAAAACTCAGAATTTTTCAATTGTAGATATTAAGATAAAATACTTAAAAATAAAAAAAAAAAAATCAGAAGTAGCAACATAATATAATTACTGAATATAAGGTTCCAGAACCAACTCTTTATACCTACCGATGAATGTTCGTAAAATATTAGAAGGAAATTGTAATACATTACATTATATACTTAATGATAAATATTTTTAGGAAGGTATTTAACACTTGTATGACTTACCAGCAGTGAAGTCATTATTTAAATCTATAAATGCATGAGAGTGTGGTATATACATTTTACTTTGAGTTTCCAATGCAGCCTGCCATGATAAGTTCCTACAGACAAGAATAAAAAACCAACACATTACATCAACGCTTAGAGACTGTTATCATGTTAATATACTTTAAAACATTGCAAAACTCTAAATAAAATTGAATAGAAAGCATGTTCTCCTAATGCTAAGCTAAAATTCCTACTTAGCTTACAACATACTAACTAGAGTAATTGCTTGAAAGGTTCTGCCACAGATGATGCATAGCACAGGGGCTTCAGTTAGATTTTTATTAACTTTCTAAACTAATTTTTTTTTGTACGCAGAAAAGTATCACTATCCACAAAGAGACATTTAGTGCCTAGACTTCAGCTGTAAATCCTGAGGCACTGAGCACTGTCCTCCCTCGGTTTCCTCAAGCAGTTTTACTATCAGGACTTTTGAAATCTACTTTGGGATTAATAAAGATCAGCAAAAATCGACATAATCACATGCTGTTAAAGCAGCTCATGCCTGCTGCATGTAAATGGACTTTATTTTCAGTCACTTAAAAAAATCAACATAAGAATTAAACTCTCACATTATGAATTATGCCATTTCTCAAGCAGGTGATACTTTTATTTATTCATTTCTAAACATACATGCCCTGCTGGTTTCTGTTCTAAAAATTACTGAATTCCAGCAAACCTCCCTGCTAGCAGCACATGGAAATTTAACAAATCCTTCAGAAGTCATAGCGGTTGAATCATCAGATTGACTACTTTCAGAACCCTTCGCTACTAGACTCAGAAAAACGTCAGTCTGCACTATACTATATAAAGGAAAACAGTCAGTTAGGAACAACAGGTACAGATTTGTTAAACCCACTGTGGAGCGTGGGGGTGATTTCTCATTTCTGAGGAGATGGAGCAGCATCATGGAGATGCACAACAGAAAGCTGATACACTGCTGCCATAGAGACAGAGTCATCGCCACACTGATTTCTCCAGGGGTTAACAGATGTCTTTTGAAACAATAGCTAAAGAAAGCTACGTAGGAACGCAAGGACTTCCTAACACACTCTTTATTTTAAAATAAACTTAAGTATTGATCGTATGCAAACCTAAACTAGCTGTGACACCAACACCTGGATTTCTCCTCAAACACACAGAGCTGCAAGTTTCTATGTTAATGTTCCTACATAACACTCAAGACAATCCTATCAAGTTCCACTTAAAAGCTGCAAAATAGCAAGTGAGAAGATGCAAACTTCTTCAAACAATTGATTTAAAGGTCCAATCCTCCAAGAAAACACAAGCCTAGGTCCCGATTTTTCAAGCTATTCATTGGAAATTATTAATTACCAGTCAAAAGAAAATAGTTCAAAAAGAAAACGTTAAAAGAGTGGTTTTTATATCATCACAAAGCAAAGGACAATGTCTTCATTTTGACATTTATAATCCAATTTGCATCCTAAAACTGATTTCTGCTACCTTTTGAGCACATTTGTTTACAACTGGGAGAATAATCTCTAAATCAGGGGAAGAGTTTTAATTCAAGTACCCTTCTTTTGAGGCTTCCTTCCTTTTCAAAGAATACCCAAACCCACACGACTATCAAGTTCATCCTCAGAAAAGTCAAAGACTAAATGCATGCTAAGTTCAGCTTGGCAAAAGTCGCAGGAAAAGACATACAGACCCACATTTTTAGTTGTTTTTAAAATAAAAAGTCGTTTTGTTCAATAATGAAACTTTCACTAACTCAGTCACTAACTTATGTCCTTGAATGCACAATCCTAACAGCTCTCAAAAGCCAAAGCTTCCTTTTTCTTTATCAGATTACAAGCTTCAAAAGCAGTATCAGGAACACTGAATAAATGCAAACTGTCCTTCTCTAGGGTCAAGTAGTGTTTTTAACAAATATCTTTAACTTATTTTCAAAAGACGTATTTAAAGATCTTTGGCATCTTACCCAATATTAAAGACACTGCTACTTTTAAATCTTTTGTTTAGTTTTAGAGACTGGTTCTTCTAAGTCGGTAGAGATCCATTCTTTCGTTATGCTTTGGTTTCAGCATTCATACTCAAAGCAGTTAGACAAAAATAAACCTTTACATAATCCTTACTATTTAAATATGCCATTTAAATAATAATTTTTATCCCAGTATTTGTTATCTAGTTGCATTCTAGAAATTCCAGTGCTAGCAGAAACTTTAATAATGACACTTGCTCCCCTTTAGTGCAATCTCACCTCATAAGACTTCAGTCAACTTCTATTTCCTGAAGCCTTACTCACTCCTTCACACAAAAGCTGTGATGCAGAGAACACCACTTGCATGCACACTTACATCACTACTTTGTTGCCTCTGCCTTACTCTCCTTATGAAACTCTCCCTCCAGTAAGTATATCAAATATTTTCCTTAATACAGAGCTTAATACCCTTACACTTTGCACTTTCTGTGCTTTGGATTTCCCACGTTGTCTAACCTTCCCATTACAATTAGTTTCCTAGATAAACGAGAGCTTAATTTTTTTTCAGTTTACCTCAAATTCTTGCACATTCTCCTTTTGCCACCCCTTATACTGCAAGATCTGTTCTAGTACTCCTTGCATCATCAACCAGTCACTTCATCTATTAGACTAAACCCAGCTTAAATTCTACAGACGCTACTTAAAAACTGCTTTGTGTTTTTGTACAGCACAGAATTCCATAATGCAAATAATAAATACCAAAGTGCATTACACAAAGGAGATCGTAACTGTTCCAAGAAACAATGACCCTATTTCTCATGTCAAACAACTGTTTTCACTTTCTCAGTTCTCATGGAGCTTCTACTGCCCCTAGAAAATAACTACTGCCCCTATAAAGTAACACTTCACAAATTAGACGCAGAGCATCATAGAATATTTAAAGACAAACATGGAAATCAGAAAAGATTCATACATTCACACAGTTCCAGCCAAACATGAGTCTTATGCCCCTTTAATAAGAACAGAAGTGGATGCACGATGAATAACTTATTGAAATTCATGCTAATGAAGAAACCCTCAGCTTACCCGCCCATCAAGATCTGTGGCTTATTTGAATCACTTGTGACTCCAAAGACATCAGGAATCAAGTCTCCATTATAGCTGAAAAGGCAAAACAACCACCTTAGTCCTGACAGGAGTTGCAAATTACCATTCTTAAGTCAACCTGTATTTAGTTAGCATTTTCACACCAAGCAATGAAGAAATTTCAGCTGTGTAGTCTCTTCTGACTTTTGGCTCATCTGAGCTGCTAGCAGTAGTAGGCTTCTTTCAGTATTCTACACTACACCACGCATTTGATTTTCCAGCCACATTTCCCCTTTCTCTTTTGTTCAGCATTTCACACAGAGGGACGTGCACCGTGAAAGAGATATTTGCTCAGTCTGATATGCCAGTAAGATTTTTGTTTTACAAAATTCACACACAAAGAAATGAATGGCTCTTTTTCTGCATAAAACAGATTACCGAAATTAAAAAAAATTAAAAGCTTATTTAGTTACTATTGCCAAGATGATACAAGATTTGTAAAGATTACTGTTATGTTTCATCATCTTTTATCAGAGCAGTTAAAGAATGTGTTTCAAATTTTTGCATTAAAATGTATTTAAGTTGCTCTTAGTCACCATTGTAATTGTTCTCTAAAAAAAATAAAAAAAAAAATTAAAAAAAAAAATTTAAAAAAAGTCATACTTACTCCATTACCAGAGGCTCATCATGAAAAGTCTTATTTAACATAGTTTTATGGTTAAGATCTGAAAAACAGAAAACATTAATTTAATTCAATTACCCGTATGTTACGACATTTACATTTTTAACTTAGACATAATTCTATTAATTTACAACCATCAATTTTATGATTGGGGGAAAAAAAAAAAATTCAGCCATCACTGAGCATAAACAACTAAATGACTTCCTGAAGTTATGCAGGAAAGGTGAGTTACAGTTAAAATGCTGAAGCTTCTTCTCTCTCCGCCAAACTCTTCAACAAATTATTCTAAACAGATCTTGGTGAGACCTATTTCTACATACGACCAGAGTTACACAGACATATGAAATTTTTAGACTGTCTTCATCCCTACTATTTCAGATTTCATGTTGTACATAAGACCTCTGTTTAACATTTTGTCACTCCAAAAAATATTCTTCATCATATACACGTGTTTGAAATAAAGATTAGAATTAAACTGCTTTAAATGGGAAATGAGGATTTAAAGTTCTCATCAGGTTACCACCTCTCAAATTTCACTTTCACTTGTAATCCAAACTCCTTGCCACACCATCCCTGTTTCCTTCATCTCTCCATAACGTTTGTTGTCTTTCCAGTTCCCACATTTTCTATGACAGTACTCTCCTATCGACTTGTCACACTTCCTTTACCCAAGTAGGCACCACATACCTTCCCAGTAGCCTCACTACATACCAACCATTGCCTGAATTTTTCACCTCCGACTCCTTTTCTACGCCCCATATGCTCAATTGTGCCTCTCAATATTTATTTATTCAGAAGCAAGACAGCGTAAATTAATCCAAATCCTTCATGTTCTTCCTAATACTACAGGCACCTCCTATTCTCTCTAACATTTGAGCCAGTGCACTTCCCCAGGTTGCTTGTCTCACCTCCGACTAAAGCCAGAAGCAATGGTATCGAAGGCCATCACCTGCCTCACCTCTATTTTATAACACAGTGTTTACAATACTGATTATTTTTCAGTAGTTTTTCTGGACTTAAAGAGTATCTTCTTTTGCTTTTATGTCCTCCTTCAAATCCTGAACTCTTCCCAAAACTCTTTCCTAGTGAAGTCAACAACAGAAAACAGAAGAGACTTCAAGAGTTCCCATAGTCCATGCCTCTAGCCTAAGACAGAATCAGCTATACCTAGAATGCTGCTAAAAGATTCTTGAAAAATTAATTCTTAAGTTCTTGAAAACTTCCAGTGACAAAGACTCTAGAAACCCCTCTCCCAAAACCTAGTTCAGGGTGTCACTGTCTTTAAAGAATTTGGTTTAACACAAATAAGAGTGTTATATTACTGTTGGTAAGTTTAAGTATTATATTTGGAAAGTTTATGCACTCAACTTTACACCAGGTTCTCAGTGCAATTTAAATTCAAGATAAATCTTTTAAGATAATTTTGTGAAGCTGACATGCATAATGGGGAAGCCATGAGAAGCAGATCTTCAGTTAGTAGATTACTGTCAAACTGTAATACTGTTTGGTTATGTCTGTTGCATGATATAAAGCAAGTTTTAGCTTTGTTCTCTTTCATTAATTACAGTTTAAGAGTAAGACAGTATAAGAGGATGAAGCTGAATAGCTGCTAATCCCCATTTTAGTTGTAAAAACAATCACTACGCTGTAAAATGAGTTATGACTTTCTGACAATACTTTGAATTATTAAAAAGTCTAACAATCTTACTAATAAGCAGTCTCAGCAACTCACCTAATGTTTGGTTGTGCCCCCAGAAAATAAAGACTGAAAGTTCATCTCCGCCACGATTCTGTGACTGGGTAGTCAGGAGGACATCCATTTGTGAATCGCCATCATAATCTCCAGGAACAACACTAGTTATGGTAACACCGAGAGATCTAGAATTAAAAACAAACAAGAGATGCCAGATGGAAATAATTGTACAGATGTGTGCATTAAAATTGCAACTTGTGTGTTCAAAGGCTTGCATTTTCATCCCAGTTGTTATTAGTTGGTTCAATACAATATTTTCCTTCAACAACCTGGCTTTTTAAAAAGTCCCTATGTATCGCAAAAGTAACTTTAAAATCAAGCATTCTGCAGTCTGTCTTCTGCCAAGGAAAGATAACATTTTTAACTCTAACCTTCAGCTATCAGGCATTCTTCAGCCATATCCTGTTGTTAATGCTATGCAGACTTCATTAAATCCCTTCATTTGCTGTAGAACAGTCCTCAAAAAAGGTGTTTCAGAACAGGATCTTTTGGTTGCATTCCAAGAGCAAGACCATAAAGCAACAGGAGCAGTTTAAGCAGCAGGACTCAGACAGATAGCTAAGTCTTTTTAAAGACAATATCATCTCCTCCCATCTTCTGCCACATCATACCGCTCCTCCCTACGTTGGTTTGTTCTACCTTTTTTTACTTGGTTACCTGCTCAGAGGCTCTGCTTTACACACACACAAACATGAATAATTCTGCTAAGAATTGAAAGCAGATTATTTCTAATGCACTAAACAAATCAGCTCCTTGGAAGACAGGAGGGAATAAGGAAACACAAATACATAGAACAATAAAAGCTGAAGCTGAGCTATAACAGCAATTTCACTTTTAATAGACATAATACTATTAATAAGCATTATCCATAAGCAATAACATATCCTGTAATACTATTATAGAATCACAGAAGGGTTTGGGTTGGAAGGGACCTTCAAAGCCCACCCAGTCCAACCCCCCTGCCAGGAGCAGGGACATCTCCAACCAGATCAGGTTGCTCACAGCCCCGGCCAACCTGGCCTGGAATGTTTCCAGGGATGGGGCATCCACCGCCTCTCTGGGCAACCTGGGCCAGTGCTCTACCACCCTCAGCATAAAAAATTTCTTTCTAACATCAAATCTAAATCTCCCTCCCTCTATTTTGAAACCATTACACCTCGTCCTGTCACACCAGGCCCTGCTGAAGAGTTTCTCCCTGTCTTTCCTGTAGTTTCTTTATGGTCAAAACTCTACATTTGTATGTACACAGCGTGTTTTACATGTATTAAAAATTGACACTGTTTTTAAAGCCCTATTTAAACTTCAGAAAGGAACAGGTCTCTACACAGAAATACCAGAACACCATTCTCCACATCTCTTTCTAAAGCAGACGATGATGGCTTGATTCCGTTAGTAACTACGGCAATTCTAGAAGAATTTCCCTGAAAACATGGCTTGGGACAGAGACTTAACACTACCTGCCAAAAAGTCTTACCCTATGATATAGATGATGGTTTGCTTTACTAGGAAATATATTCCTGAAAAAACAGTTCAACTGCAAAAACATTCCAAGAGACGAGTATTTTTAATACTAACTAGAGGACAGAACACAAACAATAGACGTTTCATAAGGGAGTGGGAAGTCACACCTATTAGTTAACAACACGACTGACAAGTCATCTCCACAAATTCTGTCACCTGACTCACAAAATCCAAACAAATCAACACACAAAAAAATTATGAAGAAATTAAACTCGTCAAAGTCCTGAAGCACTAAGGGCAAGCTGAACAACACTGTCGAACGGATAACAACAGCACGGACCATTCCAGTCACGTTCCCGCTGACTGCGGAGACGCACTTCCGAGAGAAACAGCCGCTTACGTTGCTTCACCATTGAGTATCAATACTTACTTCATCGGTAACTTAACACGGGGCTTAAAGTAGGGTTCCTTTTGGTCAGCCAAAAAGATGATCAACTCATTTCCTGCAAAAGCAAGTAAGACGATGAATAATAGAGGAGGGTTGTAAATGGCTTGTATACAAACCCAACATTTAAAAAGCTATGCCACAGATAGCCATTCCCCACAGCAGCAAAAACTTTGAAAAACTTCCCACACAGCTACTTCCTCCTCATTCAAAAGGAAGCGAAAGGAGCACCACTGGCATTTAATTACCTCAGAAAGATCTACATAAAAGCCCATATTCTATGTTGCACAAATAACTGAAATTCAGGGAAGGAAAAAAAAAAAA